>CABEGB010000758.1:385433-440599 GCA_901521435.1 Crematogaster levior
GTATTACAGGTTTTATGTACTTACAGTGTTTATTCATACAAAGTGTCAGGAACGAAACAACTTAGGCTGTGTTGAGGAAATTCGGATCCGATTACGAGTTGCAAATGTCAAAAAAATTTATCCATCCCTCGTATGTATAAAGGTCACAAAGTCACTTAGAGCTCTTTCAATGTCATTAATTATAAATTATTATTTAGATTGATTTATAATAATATTGTAAATTATTATAGTCATTAATTATGTCATTAATTATAAATCTGTTTTTTAGACTGAAGTTTCCACTTGGCTGTAATATGGAATTATCGCAAAAGGAACAAGAATTCCCAACATTACTCATTATACAGTATGATCGCGATCGCGACGGAGCTCTCTCGCTCTTGGAAATGGAGTGGTTGTTCTCGCGATGTCTCTTCCCGCCATGAGGCGAAGAATACAAATATACTGTACCACGAACGAAAAGGTTGAACGAAAACGTTTGCAATTGTTATTTTTGGAACTTCGAATTATAGAATAAATTGATATTGAACGACAGGAAACCTATATATGTTAAGAAATTTAAAAAGTATCACATATAACAATATTATTTATATTTGAACGTAACTTTATCTGACATAAATTGTGTAACGTGCAATATTTCCACAGGAATGATTACGTTCCAAGGATACATGTGTCAGTGGGCACTGCTGACACCGACGAACATGTGCAAGACCTTGGAATATATGGCGTACCTGGGACACATGTATCACAACGAGTGTCAAAAGAGTTCCATTGTTGTGAGAAAAAGGTGGATCTGGCGAAAAAGCAATCCAGCAGGAATGTTTATACTTGTCGTGTCATAGGTCCGAAGAGTAGCTGGAAGACTGCGTTGTGTAGGACTCTTATTGATCTTAAACTCGAGGTAAACTCGCTGATTACAATTGTTATTCGGAAACCAAACTTTTTCGCGGTTACATTTATTTATTCAAAATTGCAGAAGCTAAACGACATGATGGTATAGTCGAACGCCCCCATCACTCTAAATACCTTGCACGTATACGAGCAGGAGAAGATTATAATTTTGAAAGATATAAACGTGCTCAATGTTCAGGATGGTTTAACACCGGTGGAAATACAACGACGCCGCTGCTCTTGTTTATGACGCCAGTAATCCGAAGTCGTTCGAATATATAACGCGCATTTACATCGTAATACAAAGCATCTTCTGACGGTCGCTAACAATAACGATCTAAATATATTCTACAGCAACGAACGATATGTGTTCGCAAAAATACTTTGCCGACAGCAAGAATCCTGTTCTGATAGTAGCGAATAAAAGTGACCTTCCCGAGGTGAAGCAGAGTTATCTGTTGCAACCGGCCGCCTTCTGCATTACAGCATCTCGACGCGAGATCTTCGTCAATCTAGCTACGATAGCAGCCTTCCCGTAAGTTCAGTTGTCACAGTTTAAGAATGACTGTATTCAGGAGAAAAAGCAACTTGGCAACTGTAAAGAACTCATGAATCTGATTGGCGCATGTTCTTAAATTCAGCAAAGAATAACAGCATACGTCAATTAGATGCACGATTTTACAACAGTTGCGAAGCTGCTTTTTCTGATGAATGCAGCCAATGGTATTACTGATAACGAAACAGATCGGCCAGATCTCAGGCTTCTTCGATTTATAGATTAGTAGATGATATATTTTCCTTTGTAGCTGACTTATTTGAAAGTAAAAATTACAGGTCGAGAATTTACTTATTTCTTCTTTCATATAATTCTTCACTGTAAAGTTACTGTCAGACGATAGATTTTTTTGCCACACACCTTTCCTTTGGTTTGTTTTTAATAATTTAATTTAAAAAAAGCGTATTGTGAAAAAAGAAAGAAAAATAGAAGATGAAATTCTCGACTGAGAAAATTTGATATTACCGATAAGATATTTCGTTTAACCGTGTTTAATCGCTTTTTAGGAGCGTATTATTATTTTTCGGTATTATTTTCTGAGACAGGTTGGTCCGAATTTCAATTTCACTGAAAAAAAAAAAACCTAGAAGCTTGACATCGTGAAAACAGCATTTAATCATTGTCATTGTACATACATTCTTCTCGTTACATGTGCGAACTTATTGTGGATCTTCTCTATTCTTCAGATAACAGGTAAGGCTTCCTTTCCACCTGTTTCGTGTCTGTTTCAACGTTGGTCCAATCATCGTCCGTCGAAGTAGTTTAGGAATAACGAATAGACGTCTATGAAGTACATAAACAAACACTGTTTATTCGTCGGCTCTTCCCTCCTTCGTCCGTTTTCGTCTTCCAACACTGTCCGTTAAACCTTATCAACGTACGAGTCGTTATCAAGCACCTTCATCCAGGACGTTATTTCTCTCTCATCTGATAGACGAGAACTATTTTTATTGAATAATCGAGAACTTTATTCCGTTGAACATGTCGGTCAAAGTGAGGACCGCTGACGGGAAGAAGGAAATTTCAGTGAAATTTAACAAGCAGCTCGCCGTAGAGGATTTGAAGGTAATCAACTTGGCGTTATACAAAACTAGACAAAATTTTGATATGACATAAAAATAACAACAATCACGTAAACAAGCCAATTCCGGTCACGCTGGATCTTAGTGTCAAATAATCTTTGTTCGTGTGAATGTTTATGTATATTTCATTCTCCTTGCGGATTAGTTTACCGTTACGAACGGACAAACGAAAATCTTTGCAGAGCTAAAAATATATTAAATATTAAGCCTAATATTCACGGTACTACAAGTATTTTATTAAAAATTTCTTTTTCATCCCCAACATGATAACGATGAATATGTGGCGAAAAAACCATCTCAGCCAGGATTTTTGGAAAAGAAATTTTTAATAAGATACTTGTAGTACCGTGAATATTAGGTTTAATATTAAATATATTTTTAGCTCTGCAAAGATTTTCGTTTGTCCTTTCGCAACGGTACGCTAATTCGCAAGGAGCATGGAATGTACATAGAAATTCACAAAGATTATTTAACACAACGCTACAAAGCATTTTTACAGAATAGATTCCTTAATCTTTAATTTTTGAAGTTATGAGAACATGTCAATATTCGCTTACAATTAGATGTAAAATTCGACTATGAATGTCACTTGACAAAATATATATCAAATGTTTTATTTTTCAGCGTGAGGTTGAAAAAGAACTTCATGTCAAAACGGATTTACAAAGATTATTCTATTGTGAAAAACAGCTAGAAAATGGATATTTGCTTGCTCATTACAATATAACTTTTAACGACGTTATATTTTTAATGGCAAAAACACAGATGGATGATGTTGAGAACAAAGTAATTTCTGATGATGAAGAGAGTACAAAGAAGAAAGAACAAGAAAAAGAGGAGGAATTGGAAGCTGAGAGTTTGTATTACAAAATTGGAGATGCGGTTGATTGTTATTATGAAAAGACTGGTGCTTGGTTCGAAGCCATTATAAAATATATCTATAAAGAAGGAGATGAAATATTTTATGAAATATTATGGGAGGCGGATAATACAACCTCTTTTGTACCTGAAGCACATATACGACCACGCGCTCGACATTCTGTACCATTCGACAAATTATCTACAAAAAGTCATGATTAATTATAACATAGATCAGCCCGAGAAAATTGGGCTGTGGTTTGACTTCACGATATCTGAAATACAGGCAAAAAAAGAAAGCCAAGAGTTGGTTGGGCAATTGCATATCAATGGGTATGTCTTTGTTCTGCTGATGATTATTGTGTCAATATATAAGACAAAATAATGGAAAGTTTAGAATCTATATAAAATTATATTTAAGAAATTTAATTTGTATCAACAATTTTTTCTTTAAACAGTAACAATGAGATTAACATTCGAAAAAGAGTGAAGGAAGAAGTATACGCGATAGAAACACCCAAATTATTAACCGAGAGAACTGCAGAAGATGAACAGTTCATGATAAGTAACGGCAAAATTAGACCTGTGGCTCCTGATTGTGAAGAGTGCGAAGACAACCCTGAATTAAAGTGTCGATCGTGTGGCTGTAACATTTGTGCAGGCAAAGAAGATACGGACACGCTTCTGATTTGCGATGAATGCGATGATATGTTTCACATCAAGTGTCTGACTCCACCACTTCTCGAAGTGCCACAGGACACTTATTGGTATTGTCCTGAATGCAAAAACGACGAAAATGAAATTGTCAAGGTACATGTGTCTTGTTATTAATTTGTTGCAATCTTTATTATCATTATTATTATTATTATTGTTATTATTATTGTCATCACTATTCTATTCGTTACAGGCAGGAAAAAACTGAAACGTGCAAAAAAGTTTCTGTGTAACAAGAAAGAACGAAATTGGGGTAGTGGGATGTCTTGTGCTCGGAAACAAGAAGTTTGTGACAAGGTGTCAATGTATCATTCCGGACCAATTCCGGGTGTTGACGTTGGTACGACTTGGAAGTTTAGAATGCAGGTAAAGGAAAATTCTACATTCTACATAACATCCCTTGACAGATCTGTTGAATGGATATGAGAAAAAGATACTTGTTTAGGTTTCGGAAGCAGGAGTGCACAGACCATATATAGGTGGTATCCATGGACGAGTAAATGACTGCGCGTATTCTATTGTTTTTTCGGGCGGATACGAGGGAGACAGACAATGGTGATGAATTTTTGTATAACGGCTGGGATGATAGACATTTAACAGGTATATCAAATTAAAAGAGAAAATCGTTTACCATAATTTAATCGCAAAATTCTTTTATATGCGCTCAATGCACACGCATGTAGCATCTTATACATACAGTGGTGGTCCCCGCCTAGAGCCATTGAGAAAGGAATTTTTCAGCAATAAAAATACTACAGTTTAAATTTGTACAGATTTATCATCATATTATTTAATTCAAAAATAAGAAAGTCTTCCATAATTTAATCAGAAAATTTTAGTTTCTGCGATCAAAAACATTTCACCATTTTTTAATGATGGCATGTGAGTACGTGTATTCGTAAATGTGTTTATATATTTTTTTATGGATATCAGGTAACAAGAGAACCAACGTACAAAGTAAGGACCAGAAGTTAACTAAAATGAATTTGGCATTGGCTAAAAATTGTAATGCTCCTGTAAATGACAAAGACGGTGCAACAGCTTCTGAAGAGCAATTGGAAAGAAGGGAAACCAGTTCGAGTTGTACGCAATTATAAATTAGCAAAATTTAGTAAATATGCACCGGAGGAAGGTAACAGGTACATTAATGCGTTGTTTGTACTTTTATAAATAATAGACGGAACGATCTTTTTTTAACAATCCTTATTCTTGTCATAGATATGATGGTATATATAAAGTGGTAAAATATTACCCAGATAAGAATGTCGACGGCCTCATCATGTGGAAGTACGTGTTAAGGAGAGACGATCCTACTCCTGCACCATGGACTAAAGAAGGACAAGAGAGAATCGCTTTTCTTGGTTTGAAGATACTGTATCCTGAGTGGTATTCCGGTACACCGAAGACATTTGATGAAAAAAGAGCTAAGGAACCACTAGCTATCAATGACAAAGAAGACAACGTATCCATTAAGAAGTTTAAAATTAAACATATAAAATTTTATTTGGATGACAAATTGAAGACTTTAATAGAAAATGACAAAGCAAACGCAAAATTATGGGCTGAATGTATAGCGACTGTGACGGATGGGAAACGTGTCTTTTTAAAATCCGTCTCAGAGAAGTAATATTTTTTATTTACAAATATTAGATTCTTTTGTAATTCTTAGTAATCAATGACATTAGACAAAATACAATTTTATATTTTGCAGATTTAAGTGCGTTTACTGTCTCAAGGTACTTTTCGAACCTGTAACGACTCCTTGCGGGCATAATATTTGCATTAGATGCCTAGAACAGGCCTTATCCTCCCAATTTAATTTTTGCCCTGTCTGTCGATATTCTCTGAATAAAATGTCTAACATGAAGATAAATGAAACATTGTCATCCGCACTACTACTAATTTATCATACAAATACGAACAGTAAGGTCACCTTTATATAGTAATACATAAATTTCTTTGTTTGCTTAAAAGTTTGTTAGCAAATAATCATTTTTTAAATTACAAAAGTATTTTAAAATTATATAGAATACAAGAATTTATTTTAATTTTATTTACTAAATTTGTTGCATTTATTTTAATTTGAAATGTCTAGACCGTACGTTTGCGCTAAGAATTAGTTTGCAATGATTTTTGAGTATTGAATAGTGGGTTTTCGTCTCCGAACAAATTATTTTGTTTTAATATTCCTCCATTTTTATCCCTTTTTGCCGTAAATAAGATGTTGAAAATTTCAGTTTTTTTTTTCCATGTAATGAAAAGTATTTGACAATTTTGATATGGAAATTATATTTATTATGGCTTATGAATAAATATATATCACACATAACTGCGGCAAAGCTTTCTGTTGTACAGATCAGTAAAAATTGTTATTTTATTTGTAAAAATTATTATTTCAAGTTGTTTGAAATTACAAGAATTAGACTGCAGATGCGAATTATTTGTATGTGAGTACAATAAATAAAATATGTTATTATAACAATAAGAAGGTATTTATAGATTTCAGTAAGATTTATTTATCAGGATGTTATATTTTACACTATCAGTACACTTTTACTTCTCGACAAACAGAACACAAGTTTAATTTATCATATAAAATCACTTTTGTAAATAACATGGTGCAGAGAGATGTGCACTGGTCTACAAATAGTCTAGATTATTGTATCCAAATTATCAGTTTTTACTCTAAGGTTGCATTCCAAAACGTCTTATTTCAGGAAAATTTCACTCAATACTCTATAGTTCACGTCACATACTATAGAAATTGAGTAAAATTTTTCTCAAATAAGACGTTTTGGAATGCAACCTAAGATAGGAAAGAAGGGAAGATATGAAAAGTAGCAAATTATTTAATCTTATGTATTTTCCTCATATATTATGGTTATTATCATTTTAAGCGTCTTTATCAAGCGCTGGCACCACCTCGCTGATCCACTTCAAGTAATCCCCATTTCCATTCTATATCTAAAATATAAAGGTTTAAAAAAAGTTTTAGTGTCTTTAATCATCAAGTTCATGTATCCTGCATTTATGCGATGTATTATACTATCAAATCTTTAATATATAATTATGTTTTCTTTCCACTCCTGGTTGTATCAAAAATATTGCAACTATTTGTATATCTTCTAGTGGAGTAAGATACGTGAATCAACTTATAGGCAGGAAAATCAATCACTTCGCAAACGGTATACGGATGATTCTCTCTGCAAAAAGATAAAGTTACAAAAGTAATAACTCGACATTACTCTGAAACAGATATATCAGCCATGTTTAACTCACTTGACGTATTTGGTTAGAGCGTCTAAGTACTTTCTTCGTTCTGGTTTTTATCATCTACAATAGACAGATGGTCTCAATGATTATTCCATTTCTATATAATTCAGTGCATATAAAGCTCGACAGATCTCTTTCCTACCAGCAGAAGTTCAGGTTCCTCCTGTATCTTACCTTCCCACTCATATCTGTGTGGGACAAAATGTATTCTTTCAATCAAGCTTCCTTAGGAAAACTATTTTTGCTCATGTAAACATTCGTATAATGAATACAGAGAAACTTACATAGAAGTAAGTTGTGGGATGATGTTGACGCAAGCAGCAAGCTTGTTCTCGATCAGGCCGCTTCATGAAAAAGAAGAGAAAGAAAGGGAGAGAGAGAGAGAGTGAAAGCTCCTCATCAAAGCTTAACAATAATCATGTTAACGAGTGTCTTACACAGTCCTTACCGTGCTAATCTCTTGGCAACTGCGTCGTCCGGCACCGTGACGTACGCCACCGAATGCGCTCCGGTGAGACTCGGCATGTTTTGATAAACCTGAGCACGGATACACGGAATTTAAATTTACACATTTAATTATTTTCCTTTAGCTGGATTCACCGCGGCGGGCCGTACCTAATGGGGGCCCGCAACAGGGTTCTCAGTTTTTTTAAGAAAAAGTTTTTATAGAAAAAGAATCTTAGTCGGAAAACTATTGCATTCATACTATTTAGATAATAAAAGAAATATCCGATTATAGCAAAAAACGTTACAAAAAAAGTAGATTATATTATACAAAGATGACAGTGCTGTTAAAGTAAATCGATGCTCATACATTTGGATGGAGGAAAAATCAATTTGTATTTGTTCGTCCAGTTCGACAGATTTAACGTGAATTCTACTTAGCCCTCACGAAGGATTCACTTGAAACTTTGATAGGATGCAGAGATGGGCAATAGAAATGAATGCTCAAAACTTCAGGGTAAGTCATCGACCTAAATAAAGTGTAATCAATCGATGAAAATCAACATTTAACACGGGATTACATAGGAGTCATGTTCATGACGGTGGTCATTAGTAAGTATTATTGGTTATAAGATATCATCGGAAAAGAGTTATGATGTAAAATCTGCTAAACATTATTTCGTCGAGAAAATCGCATGTTATCGACCTTACAAAAAAGATATTTAGTTGCAAATAGTAAATGTGACCGTATTACATAACACAAGATACAATTTGGCAACGTTGCACTCTTCTACGATTTCTATTATCTCGTTAGATTTAAAGTCTATATCCGGATAAATAAAAAAAAAATTAAAAAAAATACATAATTTTAAAAAAAGAATTAAAAAATTTTTTGTAGCGTTTTTTCTATAATTGGATATTGGGTCTTTTATTATCTAAGGTTGCATTCCAAAACATCTTTTTGAAGAAAATTTTACTCAATACTCTATAGCTCACGTCACATATACTATAGAAATTGAGTAAAATTTTCCTCAAATAAGACGTTTTGGGATGCAACTTAAATAGTATGGATGCAATAGTTTTCCGGCTAAGTTTTTCTCTTTCTATGATCAAGAAACTGAAAACCCTGTTGCGGGCCCCCGCTAGATACGGCCCGCCGCGGTGAATCCACCTTAAACTAATATTCGTAAATGTCAATCAAGAACATAGTTTCTATTTACAAGTTAGACCTTCTTCGCTATCGAACGTGTAAATCACCACGCAATAGCCAATGTAAACGTCGCCGTACTGTCAGATCAAAGAGCGGGAGGGAAAAAGGGACTCCACGAAAAAGAGTAACGCACACATGCCAGGGGAAAAGGGAAGAAGCAGCGCGGGAGAATGAAGAAGAGAGGAAATGAGAAGGGCAGACTAACAGCGAATGACAGAAGTAGAAAATGGGGAGTACGGAAGGTTGTAAAAACACGAAAGCGAACGTCCATCGAGAACTCAGAGTTTCTCAGCCGAACGAATTATGATTACAAGTGTAATTAATGGTACGTCGAAAGACGGGAACAATACGCTATACAAGTGTCGCGTCTAACTGTTACTTTTCGATACATTGGTAATGTTTATATGATTTTATTATTTGATACATGTGACATATATTTATTTATTATTTACTGCTATGTTCTGACATTGGTTCTATTTCGCGTAGTAATAACAGCTGCTTACTAAATAATGTGACGTGTTTTACACGAAGAGACGTTGCTGTTTTTAATTTTACTTCCAATATGACTGAATTTTGTCTGCAATACATAAATGAATAAGTAGGATTTAGATTTGAAAACATTTGTAAGGCCATTTTACGTTTTCTTATAATTAAAAATTCACATGTACTCTGTCGACACCTTTTTCTCTGAATATCCTAAACAATTGATTATTTATCTCAGACAAACATTTCCGGAATGCCAGCCAGAATGTCAGAAACGGTCGATCGGAATGCACTCGCACAGAAACGCATATGTCTATACTCCGCGAACAATTTCGGAGCAATCTGAGCGAAAAAGTGGCCTAGTACTCTATTCAGAGTACTAAACTACTCTCACAAGTGACTACTACAACCAAAGACTGTAATCGCAGCCAGTAAATTGTACGTATCTTTAAAAGCAACTTTTTGATGAAATAATTTTGAAAAATAATCTTTTTTTTTATATTATTTTTTTTTTATATTATTCTTGAAAAAATATTTTTACACAGACAAGCTCTTCTTTGCATGGAATTCTAGTATTCAATTTTGTAAATTTCTCTATCTGCAGTTCATCAAAATCGAAATTATAAATTTTATTTATAACATTAATTAAATTATTATTACTAAAAAATCAAGCATTCATCTCGTTGATGACTAAATCAAATATTTCAAAATAAATTGGTTGATAATTGTTGGTTAATCAGTTACCATATAAACCAGAACTTTCCATTAAAATAAAGTTTGAAAAACGATCATTTAAGTTTACTTTTCTTTTTAAAATACGATTATTATTAAAATTATTATTAAAATACGATTAGCTGTTTCATCAACATCAGGAAGTAAATCAATACATTCTTTTATAACTTGTTCAAATATTGTGTCGGAGCGATAATCATTAATACAAGAATGAACGGAATGTATCAGAGGTAGAGCACTTGCTAAACCATTTTCTCTTGTTTGTAAAAGCTTCCCATACAGCACAGAAGTTTTCAGCAACATTGCTGTAACGTTACAATATTGCGAGTTGCAATATAATATTGCAGAGACGTTTCAGAAACATGCAATATCAATATTACGCCGAAATGTCCCAGTAATGTTGCAGAAATATTATAAAATTCTGAGAATATACATGTTAAAAAATATGCATCAAGTGTTCCAATATACGTGCAACTTCGTGTAACATTTACATCCCTGTGTGTATATAAATAACTTTATGTTATGTTTTCGAATTATATTTACTTTAATTATATTTTTGAACAATATTGTACAATTTTGAACAGTTTTGTGAGATTTAAATATTTGCATTTGTGTGCAATATTTATACCAAAGATTATATGATAATTTTATTTTTTTATTTGAAAAATTGTTCAATTAACTGTTCTATTATAAATCTTAAAAAGTGCAATTAATCGACTATAAATATTAATGCTAATAAATTAATATATATGTATATATTAATATCATTGCTTTTGGCAATAAATAAAATAATGCTGTTACTTAGATAATATAATATTGTGTAAGTTTTTATTCCTATATAAAATTTAATAATAATTTTATAATTTTCTAATATGCTTCTAATATACTTTCAGATTTTAATGGGTAAACTTTGAGAATATATAAAAATATTCAAGAGAAATAAGAAAAAATTCATTGCAATTGTGCGTAAATTCACAATTTTTTTATCCGAGTTTTGGATGCAAAAAGATTATGAACTTACACAAATTGCAACAAATTTTTTCTTATCTCTCTTGTCTTTATATATTCTCAAAGTTTATCTATTAAATTTGAAACGTTATGCATATTTATAGCAACGCGTTTCAATCTGTCAAAGTCACATTGCACCGTAACATTACTGTAATCTTACATTGTAATATTTCTCAGGGTGGACATTTCAGCGTTGTCGCAAGCTTGCAATAACGTTGCAGAAACATTTTGCAACATCCATGCAATATTTCATATTATTTTGCATTACAATATTTCAATGTAAGGTTTCTGCAATGTTTCTGTAATCTTTCGGTGCTGTATGAGTTATTTGCAGGCTCGATCATTCGCAATAATTTTAATATGGCACATAAAATAAATCTAAACATTCTAGTTTTCATCGTTAGTAAACCATTATATTCGACTATTGCATTGCCATCTAATTCACTACAATTAGTTAGACTGCTGCTTAATGCTTCAATCATTTTATTATTATGTATTACTTGCACAACATGAAGATGACCTGTTTCATTGCTGTTCTAACAATCTAGTGGTTGTATTACCAGCATAATATGACTTAAATTTAAAAGTACTAAAAATTTTGTGAAATAATCTACAAATAAATAATTAAAAAACTGTTGTACTTCAGAAATGTGAAACGAGAGCAATACCCAAATGCAACTGATGATTAAAACAATGAATGTAAGAAATACTGCGATTTAATTTTTGTTGAATTAAAGTTTGTAGTCCCCCTTTATGACTATTACAGTCGCATCATTATAGCACTGACTTAACATATGTTCATAATTTATATTATTTTCTTTTAATACTTGTAAAATTAATTCTGACAAATATTTAGCTTTCAGACTGATAGCTTTCTCAATGCTTAACAGAAACTCTTTCGGAATACCATTTTTAATGTAACGTAACACACTAGAAATTGCTTCAGTATTATTTCTATCCCCCCCCCTTGTCCCATCTACCATAATACAGTAAAATGGAACATCAGCAGTGTTTATTTCTTCTGATATTTGTTCTTTTACGCACTTAGCCATAATATTAATTATGTCACTTTGAATGAGAGGTGATTTGTAAGTAGCATTTTCCGGGATCATTTATAATTTAACTTAATCACATTCTGTCAAGTGTTTATCTTTTTTAACCGTGAACTGAAACAGTGCTTGAAACAAACCCGATTCAGATTTTTCGTCCTTTTCATAACTACCACGTAGAGTAACTCTTGTATGAATTTTATATCAAATATAGTAGAAGAAATATAATAACGATGTTTTTCTAAAATAGATTCATTAACCTAAGTAGAAATTTCTTTATTTTTGCTGCAACATTCCTGCTGCTCAGTCCAATTACTCATGCATATTTTGTGTACTTGGGTGGAATTATGTTTATGAAAAACAACTTTTCTGCTTGTCTAATGCCTTTTTCCATTGACAAAAACCAGTTTTTTTGTAAAAATAGTCTTTTTACTTTCAGTCATTCCAAAAACGCGACAAGGATAACAAAAGCAAGGACAATATTTAAGCCATTTGAATAAACCACTGACTACGAAAACTCCTATCATCAGTTTTTGGATACTTCTTTAAAATCATAGGATTAATCTTACTTTCACTAAATTCTTAAAATAACTTGTTCAGAAATGTTACGTCTACCTGTAAAAATTACACAATTACAGAAAAACATTTTCATAAGTTTTGGTCGTTAATATTAAACAATTATAAAATAATTTAATAAGAGTGATACCTGTATTATTCAGTGATATACACGATGTACTGAGTGCACATACTAAGAATTCTGAAGTATTGAAGTGAACTCTGTATAATTAGAAAATAAAGGAGTTGTAAGAATCCTTATTTGACGTATCTCCATCACTTTTCGATTTTGCTTTGCAACCTTTTAAACACTTTTCCATAATTTTGAAGAACGAGTTTTTAAAATCATTCTTAAACTGTGACAATTGATCTTACGGGAAGGCTGCTCGAAGAACAAGCTCGCTGGTTGACGCTTTGCGTCAACATCATCCCGCGACTCACTTCTATGTAAGTTTCTTTGTATTCATTATACGAATGTTTACATGGGCAAAAATAGTTTTCCTAAGGAACGCTTGATTAAAGAATAAATTTTATACCATACAGATATGAGTGGGAAGGGAAGATACAAGAGGAACCTGAATTTCTGCTGGTAGAAAAGAGATCTGTCGAGCTTCATATGCATTGGATTATATAGAAATGGAACAATCATTGAGACCGTCTGTCTATTGTAGATGATAAAAACCAGAACAGAGGAAGTAGACGCTCTAACCAAATACGTCAAGTGAGTTAAACTTGGCCGATATATCTGTTTCAGAGTAATGTTGAGTTATTACTTTTGTAACTTTACCTTTTTGCAGAGAGAATCATCCGTATACCGTTTGCGAAATGATTTCCCTGCCTGTAAGTTAATTCACGTGTCTTACTCCACTAGAAGATATACAAATAGTTGCAATATTTTTAATACAATCAGAAGTGGAAAGAAAACATAATTATATATTAATGGTTTGACAAAATATATCATCTCATAAATGCAGGATACATGAACTTGATGATTAAAGATACTAAAACTTTTTTAAACTTTTATATTTTAGATACAGAATGGAAATGGGGATTACTTGAAGTAGATCAGCGAGGTGGTGCCACCACTTGATAAAGACGTTTAAAATAATAATAACCATAATACATAAGGAAATACATAAGATTAAATAATTCGTTACTTTGCTCATATCTTCCTCTCTTTCCTACCTTAGAATAAAAACTGATAACTTGAATGCAATAATCTAGACTATCTGTGGACCAGTGCACATCTTTCTGCGCCAATGGTCGTTAGATACAAACGTGGTTTTATATGATAGTCAAATTAAACTTTTGTTCTTTTTGTCGAGAAATGAAAGTGTACTGTATTAATAATGTACAATAAAACATCTTTTAATTCTTGTAATTTCAAACAACTTAAAATAATAATTTTTACTAATCTGTATAACAAAGCATTGCCGCGGTTATATGTGTGATATATATTTATTCATAAGTCATAAGTCATAAATAACAATTTTTACTAATCTGTATAACAAAGCATTGCCGCAGTTATATGTGTGATATATATTTATTCATAAGTCATAAATACAATTTCCATATCAGAATTGTCAAATTTTTTTCATTACATTAAATGTAAAAATAAATAGAATATTACTGAAATTTTCATCATCTCGCTTAAAACAATAAAAGATAAAAGTGGAGGAATATTAAAGCAGAATAATTTGTTCGGAGACGAAAACCTACTATTCAATTCTCAAAAATCATTGCAAACCAATTCTTAACGCAAACGTATGGTCTAGATAGTTCAAATTAAAATAAATGCATACAACAAATTTAATGTTTAAAATTAAGATAAACGCTTGCATACAATTTCGAAATACTTTTGTAATATGAAAAATTATTATTTAACAAACTTTCGAGCAAACAAAGAAATTGATGTATTACTATATAAAGGTGACATTACTGTCCACCCTTGTAGCCAGGATAAATTAGAAATAATGCGGATGACAACGTTTCATTTATCTTCATGGCATACGTTCTGCCCAGAATATCGACAGACAGGGCAAAAATTAATTTGGGAGGAAAAGCGCCGTTCTAGGCATCTCATGCAAATATTATGCCTACAAAAGTAAAATAGAATATACAAAGTTTTCTTCTCGTCCATGGATGCTGGCTACACATGGTCTATGCACTCCTGTTTCCGAAATCTAAACAAGTAGTCTTTCTGTTATCTCCATTCAACAGATCTGTCAACGGATGTTATGTTACGTAGAATGTAAAATTTTCCTTTACCTGTATTCCAAACATCCAAGTCGTACCAACGTCCACACCCAGAAGAATTGGTCCGGAATGATATACTGGCACCTCGCCACAAACTTCTTGTCTTCGAGCACAAGCCATCCCACTACCCCAATTTCGTTCTTTCTTGCGGAGAAATTTCCTGGTGTTTCAATTTTCTTCCTGCCTGTAACGAATAGAATAATGATGACAATAATAATAATAATAAAGATTGCAACAAATTAATAACAAGACACATGTACCTTGACAATTTCATTTTCGTCGTTTTTGCACTCAGGACAATACCAATATCTCTCCCGTGGCACTTCGAGAAGTGGTGGAGTCAGACATTTGATGTGAAACATATCATCGCATTCATCGCAAATCAGAAGCGTGTCCCTATCTTCCTTGTCTGCACATATGTTACAGCTACACCATCGACATTTAAATTCAGGATCATCTTCGCACTTTTCACAATTAGGAGCCACAGGTCTAATTTTGCCGTTACTTATCATGAACTGTTCATCTTCGGCAGTTCTCTCGGTTAATAATTTGGGTGTTTCTATCGCGTAAACTTCTTCCTTCACTCTTTTTTGAATGAAAATCTCGATGTTACTGTTTAAAGAAAAAATTGTTGATATAAATTAAATTTTTTTTTAAATAATTTTATATAGATTCTAAACTTTCCATTATTTTGTCTTATATATTGGCACAATAATCGTCAACAGAACAAAGACATACCCATTGACACGCAATTGCCCAAACAACTCTTGGCTTTCTTTTGTTGCCTGTATTTCAAATATCGTGAAGTCAAACCACAGCCCAATTTTCTCGGGCTGATCTATGTTATAATTAATCATGACTTTTTGACCAATAGATAATTTGTCGAATGGTACAGAATGTCGAGCGCGTGGTCGTATATGTGCTTCACGTACAGAAGAGATTACGTTATACAACTCCCATAATACTTTATAAAATATTTCATCTCCTTCTTTATAGATATATTTTATAATAGCTTCGTACCAAGCACCAGTCTTTTCATCATAACAATCAACCGCATCTTCAATTTTGTAATACAGACTCTCAGATTCCAATTCCTCCTCTTTTACTTGTTTTTTCTTCTTTGTACTCTCTTCATCATCAGAAATCACTCTGTTCTTAACATCATCCATCTGTAGTTTTATCATAAACTATATAATGTCGTTAAAAGTTATATTGTAATGAGCAAGTATATATCCATTTTCCAACTGTTTTCCACAACAGAATAATCTTTGTAAATCTGTTTTGATATGAAATTTTTTTTCAACCTCACGTTGAAAAATAAAAAATAAAATGTTATATATTTCAGCAAGTGATATTTATAATCTAATTGTAAGGGAATATTGACATGTTCTCAAAACTTCAAAAATTTAAGATTAAAAAATCTATTCTGTAAAAATGCTTTAGCACTTTACCGCTAAAAGCTGTCTATGTAGAGCAAGAGAGAAAAGGTGAAAAATGAAAAGAAGAACTCATGCAGCAAGGACCTTTGTATGAGGAATGCAGGTAAAAGGTCTAGTAATGGGATGTTAGACCGGTATTCATTCATAGTCGGGTCTTAAATTTAAGATCGTCTTAACAATAAGTTTATATTTAGATGCTGTACGAATCAGTTCATTGGCTACGAAGTATCTGAAGATAAACTTAAGATGGTCTTAATTATAAGACCCGAAACTGAATACCGGCCTTAGTGTTAAATAATATTTGTTCAGTGGTATACTTTTAGCTCTGCAAAGATTTTCGTTTGTCCGTTCCTAACGGTACGCTAATCCAGAACACGAAATACGCATAAAAATTCACACGAACATAAATTATTTGACACTAAGATCCAGCGTGACCGGAATTGGTTTGTTTACGTGATTATTGTTATTTTTATGTCATAGCAAAATTTTGTCTGGTTTTGTATATCAATGCCAAGTTGATTACCTTCAAATCCTCTACGGCGAGCTGCTTGTAAAATTTCACTGAAATTTCCTTCTTCCCGTCAGCGGTCCTCACTTTGACCGATGTTCAACGGAATAAAGTTCTCGATTATTCAATAAAAATAATTCTCGTCTATCAGATGAGAGAGAAATAACGTCCTGGATGAAGGTGCTTGATAACGACTCGTACGTTGATAAGGTTTAACGGACAGTGTTGGAAGACGAAAACGGACGAAGGAGGGAAGAGCCGACGAATAAACAGTGTTTGTTTATGTACTTTATAGACGTCTATTCGTTATTCTTAAACTACTTCGACGGGCGATGATTGGACCAACGTTGGAACAGACACGAAACAGGTGGAAAAGAAGTCTTGCCTGTTATTTGAAGAATAGAGATCCACAATAAGTTTGTACATGTAACGAGAAGAATGTATGTACAATGACAATGATTAAATACTGTTTTCACGATGTCAATCTTCTAGATTTTTTCAGTGTGGAATTGAAATTCGGACCAACCTATCTCGGAAAATAGTACCGACGCTCCTAAAAAGCGATTAAACACGGTTAAACGAAATATCTTATCGGTAATATCAAATTTTCTCAGTCGAGAATTTCATCTTCTATTTTTCTTTCTTTTTTCACAATACGCTTTTTTTAAATTAAATTATTAAAAACAAACCGACAGGAAGGCGAAAAAGTCTATCGTATCTGACAGTAACTTTACGGTGAAAAATTGTATGAAAGAAGAAATAAGCAAATTCTCAACGCGTAATTTTTACTTTCAAATAAGTCAGCTACAAAGGAATATATATCATCTGCTCATTTACTGTCTGTAGGTGCTTTCCATTTAGAGACACAAACCGACAGAAGCATCATTCTATCTTTTTTTAACATTCATAAATAACAAAGATAGAATGACACTTGTGTCGATTTGTGTCGCTAATGACTGGTTTATGCTTCGGTCTTAATCTTAATCTTAAGAGTTGATAACGTAGAATGCCATACGGGCGTTTATACTTCCCTAGTCCACCAGTCATAAACGCCCCTATGGCATTCTACGTTATCAACTCTTAAAATTAAGATTAAGACCGAAGCATAAATCAGTCATAAATGGAAAGTACCATATAAATCAAGGAAGCCCGAGATCTGGCCAATCTGTATCGTTATCGGTAATACCATTGGCTGCATTCATCAGAAAAAGCACCTTCGCAACTGTTTTAAACATTGTGAATCTGATTGGAGTATGCTATTATTCTTTGCTGAACTTAAGAGCATACGCTAATCAGACTCACAATTTTTACAACAATTGCGAAGGTGCTTTTTCTGATAAATGCAGCCAATGGTATTACCGATAACGAAACAAATCGGCCAGATCTCAGGCATCTTCGATTTAAAGATTAGTAGATGATATGTTTTCCTTTGTGGCTGACTTATTTGAAAGTAAAAATTACAGGTCGAGAATTTGCTTATTTCTTCTTTCATATAATTCTTCACTGTAAAGTTACTATTAGATGATAGATTTTTTTGCCACACACCCTTCCTTTGGTTGGTTTTTAATAATTTAATTTAAAAAAAAGCGTATTGTGAAAAAAGAAAGAAAAATAGAAGATGAAATTCTCGAATGATAAAATTTGATATTATTGATAAGATATTTCGTTTAACCGTATTTAATCGCTTTTAGAAGCGTCGGTATTATTTTCTGAGACAGGTTGGTACGAATTTCAGATTCACACTAAAAATGTAGAAGCTTAAAATCATTAAAACGACATTTACTCATTGTCATTGTACACACATTCTTCTCGTTACATGTGCAAACTTATTGTGGATCTTCTCTATTCTTCAGATAACAGGCAAGGCTTCCTTTCCATCTGTATCGTATCTGTACCAACGTTGGTCCAATCATCGCCCGTCGAAGTAGTTTAGGAATAACGAATAGACATCTATAAAGTAACATAAACAAACACTGTTTATTCGTCGGCTCTTCCCTCCTTCGTCCGTTTTCGTCTTCCAACACTGTCCGTTAAACCTTATCAACGTACGAGTCGTTATCAGGCACCTTCATCCAGGACGTTATTTCTCTCTCATCTGATAGACGAGAACTATTTTTATTGAATAATCGAGAACTTTGTTCCGTTGAACATGTCGGTCAAAGTGAGGACTGCTGACGGGAAGAAGGAAATTTCAGTGAAATTTAACAAGCAGCTCGCCGTAGAGGATTTGAAGGTAATCAACTTGGCGATATAAAAACTAGACAAAATTTTGCTATAACATAAAAATAACAATAATCACGTAAACAAGCCAATTCCGGTCACGCTGGATCTTAATGTCAAATAATCTTTGTTCCTGTGAATTTTTATGCGTATTTCGTGTTCCTTGTGGATTAGCGTACCGTTACGAACGGACAAACGAAAATCTTTGCAGAGCTAAAAATATATTAAATATTAAGCCTAATATTCACGGTACTACAAGTATCTTATTAAAAATTTCTTTTTCATCCCCAACATGATAACGATGAATATGTGGCGAAAAAACCTTCTCAGCCACGATTTTTGGAAAAGAAATTTTTAATAAGATACTTGTAGTACCGTGAATATTAGGTTTAATATTAAATATATTTTTACCTCTGCAAAGATTTTCGTTTGTCCTTTCGTAACGGTACGCTAATTCGCAAGGAGCATGGAATGTACATAGAAATTCACAAAGATTATTTAACACAACGCTACAAAGCATTTTTACAGAATAGATTCCTTAATCTTTAATTTTTGAAATTATGAGAACAATATTCGCTTACAATTAGATGTAAAATTCGACTATGAATGTCACTTGACGAAATATATAACGTTTTATTTTTCAGCATGAAGTTGAAAAAGAACTTCATGTCAAAACGGATTTACAAAGATTATTCTATTGTGAAAAACAGCTAGAAAATGGATATTTGCTTGCTCATTACAATATAACTTTTAACGACGTTATATTTTTAATGGCAAAAACACAGATGGATGATGTTGAGAACAAAGTAATTTCTGATGATGAAGAGAGTACAAAGAAAAAAGAACAAAATAAAGAGGAATTGGAAGCTGAGAGTTTGTATTACAAAATTGAAGATGCGGTTGATTGTTATTATGAAAAGACTGGTGCTTGGTACGAAGCTATTATAAAATATATCTATAAAGTAGGAGATGAAATATTTTATAAAATATTATGGGAGGCGGATAACACAATCTCTCCTGTACCTGAAACACATATACGACCACGCGCTCGACATTCTGTACCATTCGACAAATTATCTGTTGGTCAAAAAGTCATGATTAATTATAACATAGATCAGCCTGAGAAAATTGGGCTGTGGTTTGACTTCACGATATCTGAAGTACAGGCAAAAAGAAGACGGCAAGAGTTGGTTGGGCAATTGCATATCAATGGGTATGTCTTTGTTCTGCTGATGATTATTGTGTCAATATATAATACAAAATAATGGAAAGTTTAGAATCTATATACAATTACATTTAAGAAATTTAATTTGTATCAACAATTTTTTCTTTAAACAGTAACAATGAGATTAACATTCGAAAAAGAATGAAGGAAGAAGTATACGCGATAGAAACACCCAAATTATTAACCGAGAGAACTGCAGAAGATGAACAGTTCATGATAAGTAACGGCAAAATTAGACCTGTGGCTCCTGATTGTGAAGAGTGCGAAGACAACCCTGAATTAAAGTGTCGATCGTGTGGCTGTAACATTTGTGCAGGCAAAGAAGATATGGACACGCTTCTGATTTGCGATGAATGCGATGATATGTTTCACATCAAGTGTCTGACTCCACCACTTCTCGAAGTGCCACAGGACACTTATTGGTATTGTCCTGAATGCAAAAACGACGAAAATGAAATTGTCAAGGTACATGTGTCTTGTTATTAATTTGTTGCAATCTTTATTATCATTATTATTATTGTTGCTGTTATTATTATTGTCATCACTATTCTATTCGTTACAGGCAGGAGAAAAACTGAAACGTGCAAAAAAGTTTCTCTGTAACAAGAAAGAACAAAATTGGGGTAGTGGGATGTCTTGTGCTCGGAGACAAGAAGTTTGTGACAAAGTGCCAATGTATCATTCCGGACCAATTCCGGGTGTGGATGTTGGTACGACTTGGATGTATAGAATGCAGGTAAAGAAAAATTCTACATTCTACATAACATCCCTTGACAGATCTGTTAAATGGAAATATGAACAAACGACACTTGTTTAGGTTTCGCAAGCAGGAGTGCATAGACCACCTATTAGCGGCATCCATGGACGAGTAAATGACTGTGCGTATTCTATTGTTTTTTCGGGCGGATACAAGGGAGACTATGACGATGGTGATGAATTTTTGTATAGCGGCTCCGGTGGTAGAGATTTATCAGGTATATCAAATTAAACAAGAAAGTCCATAATTTAATCATAAAATTCTTCTATATGCGCTCAATACACACGCATGCGGTGAGTATTTATATTCGTAAATGTGTTTATATATTTTTTATGGATATCCAGGTGGAAAGAGAACCAACGTACAAAGTAAGGACCAGGAGTTAACCTTGCTGAATTTGGCATTGGCTAAAAATTGTAATGCTCCTATAAATGACAAAGACGGTGCAACAGCTTCTGAGAGCAATTGGAAAGAAGGGAAACCAGTTCGAGTTGTACGCAATTATAAATTAGCAAAAATTAGTAAATATGCGCCGGAGGAAGGTAACAGGTACATTTAACGCGTGTTGTTTGTACTTTTATAAATAATAGAGGGAACGATCTCTTTTTGACAATCCTTATTCTTGTCACAGATATGATGGTATATATAAAGTGGTAAAATATTACCCAGATAGGAATGTTGACGGCTTCATCATGTGGAAGTACGTGTTGAGAAGGGACGATCCCACTCCTGCACCATGGACTAAAGAAGGACAAGAGAGAATCGCTTTTCTTGGTTTAAAGATACTGTATCCTGAGGGGTTTGTTGATACAATTGATGAAAAATTTGATGAAAAAAGAGCTAAGGAACCACTGGCAATCGATGACAAAGAAGACAATGTATCCATTAAGGAGTCTAATATTAAACGTGTAAACTTTGATTTGGAGGATGAATTGAAGACTTTAATAGAAAGTGACAAAGTAAACGCTAAATTATGGGCTGAATGTATAGCGACTGTGACGGATGGAAAACCTGCCTTTTTAGAATCCGTCGCAGAAAAGTAATATTTTTTATTTAAAAATATTAAATTTTTTTGTAATGATTTAGTAATCAAGCTAACATTTGACAAAATACAATTTTATATTTTGCAGATTTAAGTGTGTTTGCTGTCTCATGATACTCTACGAACCTGTAACGATTCCTTGCGGGCATAATGTTTGTCTCAGATGCCAAGAACGGGCCTTTTCCTCCCAAATTTATTTTTGCCCTGTCTGTCGATTTTCTTTGGGTGAAATCTATGACATGAAGATAAATGAAACTTTGTCATCCGCACTACAACTAATTTATCCTGGCTACAAGGGTGGACAGTAATGTCACCTTTATATAGTAATACATCAATTTGTTTGCTCCAAAGTTTGTTAAATAATAATTTTTCGAATTACAAAAGTATTTCGAAATCCCATAGAATGCAAGGACTTACAATAATTTTAAACATTATATTTGTAGCATGGATTTACTTTAATTTGAAATCTAGAGCATACGTTTGCACTAAGAATTGGTTTGTAATGATTTTTGAGAATTGACTAGTAGGTTTTCATTTCCGAACAAATTTTTCTGCTTTTATAGGTTTGTTTTTTTTCACTGCACTGAACTAATACTGAATTGAACAGGAATTCTCAGGACAGCATAGAATTCTGGTAGTGCAAGAGTGAAGAGTATAAAAGAACGTGTCAGTGCAGTGATAAATATGGCGTATTACATGGATCACATTGCTATGTTGGAATTATTTGATTCTTCAGACGAAGATATAATAAAAGATTATAAAATATATTATAAAATATATATATATATATATATAAAATATATATATTATATACGTATATTATATATTATATATTTTATTATATTATAAAATATTTTATTTATATACCTATGACAGAATAGTAATATCATAGCTGTAGGTTACGTTTATTTTATTTACCTACTCTGCACTGCACCGTTGTACTAGCTCGAGAAGGGTAGTCAGTTCAGTGAACTGATGCACTGAGTACCTCTGCACTGCTGAAAAGAACAGCGAACTCGACGTCACACTTCCGGCAAAAAGAACGTCCCAGTGTACAGTCGCCGTCATTGATTTGTTCCTTGACCACTTTCCGCGGGGCAAGGGGAATATGGAGAAGATGGAGAATATCCGTGGCGCCACCCAGCGGCGGCCCTGTTTTACCGCCCCTGATTTGTCATATCCATATTCCCCTTGCCCCGCGGAAAAGGGTCAAGGAACAAATCAATGACGGCGAGTGTACACTCCTTGAACTAATGCAGGCAGTGCAGTGAAAAAGAACAAACCTAATATTTCTCTTTTCTTACTCCTTATTGCCTTAAAGGAGATTTTGAAATTTTCAGTAGTATTTTATTTTTTTACATTTAAGGTAATGAAAAAATTTTGACAATTCTGATATGGAAATTGTATTTATTATGACTTATGAATAAATATATATCACACATATAACCGCGACAAAGCTTTTTATTGTGCAAATTAGTAAAAATTATTATTTCAAGTTGTTTGAAGTTACAAGATTTGTATATGATAACCGAGTGGCGCAGAGAGATGTGCACTGGTCTACGGATAGTTTAGATTATTGCATCCAAGGTCTGTACATGATGTAAGAAACCAGGTGAACCATTCCGAAGGATGCGCAATCGTCCATTTAATTTTATGTATTTTACAACTGTTGTGTTTTATACTTTAACTTTTTATCATATTTTTATTTATCAAATACAAATTTATTATTAATAACACAGATATTGGAACGTGAACTAATACATTTTAACAAGAATAGAGATTTATTTGACAAGTCGTTCAAATTTTGTGCACTTTACTAGTAACAGAGAGATTACTAATAAAGTGCACAAAATTTGAAGGACTTGTCAAATAAATCTCTATTCTTAGTAGAGTAGAGTGAAAATATATATTTGTCTCATTCTAAAAGAACAGACTCAATAAGTATGAACGAGATTACGTGATATGTAATTGTTTGTTTGAAAATATACAGATTGTAAGTTATGTTTTAACCAATTCGAAGCTGCAGTTAATTTCCGAAACCTAAACAAGTAGTCTTTCTGTTATCTCCATTCAACAAATCTGTCAAGGAATGTTATGTTACGTAGAATGTAGAATTTTCCTTTACTTGTATTCTAAACTTCCAAGTCTTACTAACGTCTACACCCGGAATTGGTCTGGAATGATACTTTGATACCTTGTCACAAACATCTTGTTTCCGAGCACAAGACATCCCATTACCCCAATTTCGTTTTTCTTGTTGCAGAGAAATTTTTTGGTGTTTCAATTTTCTTCCTGCCTGTAATAGAATAGTGATGACAATAATAATAATAATAAAGATTGCAACAGATTAATAACAAGACACATGTACCTTGACAATTTCATTTTAGTCGATTTTGCATTCCGAACAATATCAATATCTCTCCTGTAGCACTTCGATAAGTGGTGGAGTCAGACATTTGATGTGAAACATATCATCGCATTCATCGCAAATCAGAAGCGTGTCCCTATCTTCCTTGTCTGCACATATGTTACAGCTACACCATCGACATTTAAATTCAGGATCATCTTCGCACTTTTCACAATTAGGAGCCACAGGTCTAATTTTGCTGTTACTTATCATGAACTGTTCATCTTCAGCAGTTCTCTCGGTTAATAATTTGGGTGTTTCTGTCACGTAAACTTCTTCCTTCATTCTTTTTTGAATGAAAACCTCGATGTTACTGTTTAAAGAAAAAATTGTTGATATAAATTAAATTTTTTTAAAAATAATTTTATAAAGATTCTAAACTTTCCATTATTTTGTCTTATATATTGGCACAATAATCATCAACAGAACAAAGACATACTCATTGACATACAATTGCCCAAACAACTCTTGGCTTCCTTTTTTTGCCTGTATTTCAAATATCGTGAAGTCAAACCATTGTCCAATTTTCTTAGGCTGATCTATGTTATAATTAATCATGACTTTTTGACCAACAGATAATTTGTCGAATGGTACAGAATGTCGAGCGCGTGGTCGTATATGTGCTTCAGGTACAGAAGAGATTACGTTATACAACTTCCATAATACTTTATAAAATATTTCATCTCCTTCTTTATAGATATATTTTATAATAGCTTCGTACCAAGCACCAGTCTTTTCATCATAACAATCAACCGCATCTCCAATTTTGTAATACAGACTCTCAGATTCCAATTTCTCCTCTTTTTCTTGTTTTTTCTTCTTTGTACTTTCTTCATCATCAGAAATCACTCTGTTCTTAACATCATCCATCTGTTTTATCATAAACTATATAATGTTATTAAAAGTTATATTGTAATGAGCAAGGAAATATTCATTTTCCAGCTGTTTTCCACAATAGAATAATTTTTGTAAATCCGTTTTGACATGAAATTTTTTTTCAATCTCACATTGAAAAATAAAAAATAAAATGTTATATATTTCAGTAAGTGATATTTATAATTTAATTGTAAGGAAATATTGACATGTTTTCAAAACTTCAAAAATTCAAGATTAAGGAATCTATTCTGTAAAAATGCTTTAGCACTTTACCGCTAAAAGCTGTCTATTATGTAGAGCAAGAGAGAAAAGGTGAAAAATGAAAAAAAGAACTCATGCAGCAAGGACCTATGTATGAGGAATGCAGGTAAAAGGTCTAGTAATGGCATTTTAGACCGGTATTCATTCATAGTCGGGTTTTAAATTTAAGATCGTCTTAAGATTATCTTTAGATGCTGTACGAATCAGTTCATTGGCTACGAAGTATCTGAAAATAAACTTAAGACGGTCTTAATTATAAGACCCGAAACTGAACCGGCCTTAGTGTTAAATAATATTTGTTTAGTGGTATACTTTTAACTCCGCAAAGATTTTCGTTTGTCCGTTCGTAACGGTAAACTAATCCGCAAAGAGAATAAAATATACATAAACATTCTCACGAACAAAGATTGTTTGACACTAACAATAAGATCCAGCGTGACCGGAATTGGCATGTTTACGTGATTATTGTTATTTTTATGTCATAGCAAAATTTTGTCTAGTTTTATATATCGATGCCAAGTTGATTACCTTCAAATCCTTTACACCGAGCTGCTTGTTCACTGAAATTTCCTTCTTCCCGTCAGCGGTCCTCACTTTGACCGATGTTCAACGGAATAAAGTTCTCGATTATTCAATAAAAATAATTCTCGTCTATCAGATGAGAGAGCAATACTGTTCTGGATGAAGGTGCCTGATAACGACTGGTACGTTGATGAGATTTAACGGACAGTGTTAGAAAAGACCATGATAATGTTGGAAAAGACGAAAATAGACGAAGAAGGCAGGGAGAGGAGAGCCGACGAATAAACAGTGTTTGTCTATGCACTTTATAGACGTCTTTTCGTTATTCCTACCCAAAAACCACTTCGACGGGCGATGATTGTACCAACGTTGGCGGGAACTTGCACGGAACAGGTGGAAGGGAAGCCTTGTTTGTTATCCAAAGATCCACAATAAGATAAGTTCGTGGGCACATGTAACGAGAAGAATGTATGTTCAATGACAATGAGTAAATGTCGTTTTAATGATTTCAAGCTTTTACATTTTTACAGTGTGAAATTGAATTTCATTCCAACCTGTCTCGGTAAAATAATACCCACGCTCCTTAAAAGCGATTAAACGCGATTAAATATCTTAACGATAATATTGAATTTTCTCAGTCGAGAATTTCATCTTCTATTTTTTTTCTTTTTTTACAATACGCTTTTTTTAAATCAAATTATTAAAAACAAACCGACGGGAAGGTTTGGCGAAAAAAATCTATTGTCTGACAGTAACTTTACGGTGAAGAATTATATGAAAGAAGAAATAAGCAAATTCTCGACCTGCAATTTTTACTTTCCAATAAGTCAGCTACAAAGGAATATATATCATCTGCTCGTTTACTGTCTATAATTGCTTCCCATTTAGAGACACAAATCGACACGAACATCATTCTATCTTTTTTTAACATTCATAAATAACAAAGATAGAATGACACTTGTGTCGACTTGTGTCGCTAATAACTGGTTTATGCTTTGGTCTTAATCTAAATCTTAAGAGTTGATAACGTAGAATGCCATACGGGCGTTTATACTTCACTAGTCCACCAACCATAAACGCCCCTATGGCATTCTACGTTATCAATTCTTAAAATTAAGATTAAGACCGAAGCATAAACCAGCCATAAATGGAAAGTACCATATAAATCAAGGAAGCCCGAGATCTGGCCGATCTGTTTCGTTATCGTTACCATTGGCTGCATTCATCAGAAAAAACAGCTTCGCAACTGTTTTAAACATTGTGAATCTGATTGGAGTATGCTGTTATTCTTTGCTGAATTTAAGAACATACGCCAATCAGATTCACAATTTTTACAACAATTGCGAAGGTGCTTTTTCTGATGAATGCAGCTAATAGTACTACTGATAACGAAACAGATCGGCCAGATCTCTGGCTTCTTCGATTTATCGATTAGTAGATGATATGTTTTCCTTTGTAGCTGACTTATTTGAAAGTAAAAATTGCAGGTCGAGAATTTACTTATTTCTTCTTTCGTATAATTCTTCACTGTAAATTTACTGTCAGACGATAAATTTTTTGCCACACACCTTTCCTTTGGTTGGTTTTTAATAATTTAATTTAAAAAAAAGCGTATTGTGAAAAAAGAAAGAAAAATAGAAAATAAAATTCTGGACTGAGAAAATTTGATATTACCGATAAGATATTTCGTTTAACCGTGTTTAATCGCTTTTTAGGAGCGTCGGTACTATTTTCCAAGATAGGTTGGTCCGAATTTCAATTTCACACTAAAAAAATCTAGAAGCTTAATATCATGAAAACAGTATTTAATCATTGTCATTGTACATACATTCTTCTCGTTACATGTGCAAACTTATTGTGGATCTCTATTCTTCAGATAACAGGCAAGGCTTTTTTTCCACCTGTTTCGTGTCTGTTCCAACGTTGGTCCAATCATCGTCCATCGAAGTAGTACAGGAATAACGAATAGACATGTATAAAGTAACATAAACAAACATTGTTTATTCGTCGGCTCTCCCCTCTGCTTCCTTCGTCGTCCGTTTTTGTCTTTTCCAACACTATCTGTTGAACCTTACCAACGTACGACTCGTTATCAGGCACCTTCATCCAGGACGTTATTTCTCTCTCATCTGATGGACAAGAACTATTTTTATTGAATAAACGAGAAATTTAATCCGTTCAACATCGGTCAAAGTGAGGAGCATTGACCAAAAGAAGGAAATTTCAGTGAAATTTAACAAGCAGCTCGCCGTAGATGATTTGAAGGTAATCAACTTGGCGTTATACAAAACCAGACAAAATTTTGATATGATATAAAAATAACAACAATCACGTAAACAAGCCAATTCCGGTCACGCTGGATCTTAGTGTCAAATAATCTTTGTTCGTGTGAATGTTTATGTATATTTTATTCTCCTTGCGGATTAGTTTACCGTTACGAACGGACAAACGAAAATCTTTGAGCTAAAAATATATTAAATATTAAGCCTAATATTAACGGTACTACAAATATTTTAATAAAAATTTCTTTTTCATCCCCAACATGATAACGATGAATATGTGGCAAAAAAACCAAAATCTCAGCCAGGATTTTTGGAAAAGAAATTTTTAATAAGATACTTGTAGTACCGTGAATATTAGGTTTAATATTAAATATATTTTTAGTTCTGCAAAGATTTTCGTTTGTCCTTTCGTAACGGTACACTAATTCACAAGGAGCATGGAATACACATAGAAATTCACAAAGATTATTTAACACAACGCTACGAAGCATTTTTACAGAATAGATTCCTTAATCTTTAATTTTTGAATTTATAAGAACATGTCAATATTCGCTTACAATTAGATGTAAAATTCGACTATGAATGTCACTTGACGAAATATATAACGATTTATTTTTCAGCGTGAGGTTGAAGAAGAACTTCATGTCAAAACGGATTTACAAAGATTATTCTATTCTGGAAAACAGCTAGAAAACGGATATTTCCTTGCTCATTACAATATAACTTTTAACGTTATATTGTTAATGGCAAAAACACAGATGGATGATGTTGAGAACAAAGCAATTTCTAATGATGAAGAGAGTACGAAGAAGAAAGAACAAGAAAAAGAGGAGGAATTGGTAGCTGAGAGTTTGTATTACAAAATTGGAGATGCGGTTGATTGTTATTATGAAGAGACTGGTGCTTGGTACGAAGCTATTATAAAATATATCTATAAAAAAGGAGATGAAATATTTTATAAAATATTATGGGAAACGGATACCATAATCTCTTCTGTACCTGAAGCACATATACGACCACGCGCTCGACATTCTATACCATTCTACCTATTATCTGTTGGTCAAAAAGTTATGATTAATTATAACATAGATCAGCCTGAGCAAATTGGGCTGTGGTTTGACTTCACGATATCTGAGATACAGACAAAAAGAAATCGGCGAGAGTTGGTTGGGCAATTGCATATCAATGAGTATGTCTTTGTTCTGCTGATGATTATTGTGTCAATATATAAGACAAAATAATGGAAAATTTAGAATCTATATAAAATTATATTTAAAAAATTTAATTTGTATCAACAATTTTTTCTTTAAACAGTAACAATGAGATTAACATTCGAAAAAGAATGAAGGAAGAAGTATACGCGATAGAAACACCCAAATTATTAACCGAGAGAACTGCTGAAGATGAACAGTTCATGATAAGTAAAATTAGACCTGTGGCTCCTGATTGCGAAGAGTGCGAAGACAACCCTGAATTAAAGTGTCGATCGTGTGGCTGTAACATTTGTGCAGGCAAAGAAGATACGGACACGCTTCTGATTTGCGATGAATGCAATGATATGTTTCACATCAAATGTCTGACTCCACCTCTTCTCGAAGTGCCACAGGAAACTTATTGGTATTGTTCTGAATGCAAAAACGACGAAAATAAAATTGTCAAGGTACATGTGTCTTGTTATTAATTTGTTGCAATCTTTATTATTATTATTATTATTGTCATCACTATTCTATTCGTTACAGGCAGGAAGAAAACCGAAACGTGCAAAAAAGTTCCTGTGTAATAAGAAAGAACGAAATTGGAGTAGTGGGATGTCTTGTGCTCGGAAACAAGAAGTCTGTGACAAGGTGTCAAAGTATCATTCCGGACCAATTCCGGGTGTGGACGTTGGTACGACTTGGAAGTTTATAACACAGGTAAAGAAAAATTCTACATTTTATATAACATAACATCCCTTGACAGATCTGTTAAATGGAGATATGAGCAAATGATACTTGTTTAGGTTTCGAAAGCAGGAGTGCACAGACCACATGGAGGCGGTATCCATGGACGAGTAAATGACTGCGCGTATTCTATTGTCTTTTCGGGCGGATACGAGGGAGACTATGACAATGGTGATGAATTTTTGTATAGCGGCTCGGGTGGTAGAGATTTATTAGGTATATCAAATTAAAAAAGAAAGTCCATAATTTAATCATAAAATTCTTCTATATGCGCTCAATACACACGCATGCGGCATGTGAGTATTTGTATTCGTAAACATGTTTATATATTTTTTTATGGATATCCAGGTGACAAGAGAACCAACGTACAAAGTAAGGACCAGGAGTTAACCTTGCTGAATTTGGCATTGGCTAAAAATTGTAATGCTCCTGTAAATGACAAAGACGGTGCAATAGCTTCTGAAGACAATTGGAAAGAAGGGAAACCAGTTCGAGTCGTACGCAGTTATAAATTAGCAAAATTTAGTAAATATGCACCGGAGGAAGGTAACAGGTACATTAAACGCATGTTGTTTGTACTTTTATAAATAATAGATGGAACGACATTTTTTTAACAATCCTTTTTGTCACAGATATGATGGTATATACAAAGTGATAAAATATTACCCAGACAAGAATATTGACGGTTTCGTCGTATGGAAGTACGTGTTGAGAAGAGACGATCCCACTCCTGCACCATGGACTAAAGAAGGACAAGACAAAATCGCTTTTCTTGGTTTAAAGATACTGGATCCTGAGGGGTTTGTTGATACAATTGATGAAGAAAGAACTAAGGAACCACTGGCAATCGATGACAAAGAAGACAATGTATCCATTAAGGAGTTTACTATTAAACGTTTAAATTTTGATTTCGATGACAAACTGAAGACTTTAATAGAAAATGACAAAGTAAACGCTAACATATGGGCTGAATGTATAGCGACTTCGTCCGATGCCTTTTTAAAATCCGTCGCAGAGAAGTAATATTCTTTATTAAAAAATGTTAAATTTTTTTGTAATGATTTAGTAATCGAGCTGACATTTGACAAAATACAATTTTATATTGTGCAGATTTAAGTGCGTTTGCTGTCTCAAGGTACTTTTCGAACCTGTAACGACTCCTTGCGGGCATAATATTTGCCTCAGATGCCTAGAACGGATCTTTTCCTCCGAAATTTATTTTTGCCCTGTCTGTAAATTTTCTCTGGGTGAAACTTATGACAGGAAGATAAATGAAACTTTGTCATCTGCACTACAACTAATTTATCCTGACTACAATGGTGGACAATAGTGTCACCTTTATATAGTAATACATCAATTTCTTTGCTTGCTCAAAAGTTTGTTAAATAATAATTTTTCAAATTATAAAAGTATTTCGAAATCCCATAGAATGCAAGGACTTACAATAATTTTAAACATTACATTTGTAGCATGGATTTACTTTAATTTGAAATCTAGAGCATACGTTTGCACTAAGAATTGGTTTGTAATGTTTTTTAAGAATTGACTAGTAGGTTTTCATTTCCAAACAAATTTTTCTGCTTTTATAGGTTTGTTCTTTTTCGCTGCAATGGGATCGCACTGAACTAATACTGAATTGAACAGGAACTCTCAGGACAGCTCAGAATTCTGCTAGTGCAAGAGTATAAAAGAACGTGTCAGTGCAGTGATAAATATGGCGTATTACATGGATCACATTGCTATGTTGGAATTATTTGATTCTTCAGAAAGATTCTTCAAAATAACGAAGATATAATAAAATATTATAAATTATATTATAAAATATATTATAAAATATATATATATATATATATAAATAAAATATATATATATTATATTACATATATTATATATTATATATTTTATTATATTATAAAATATTTTATTTATATACCTATGACAGAATAGTAATATCATAGCTGTAGGTTACGTTTATTTTATTTACCTACTCTGCACTGCACCGTTGTACTATCTCGAGAAGGGTAGTCAGTTCAGTGAACTGATGCACTGAGTACCTCTGCACTGCTGAAAAGAACAGAGAACTCGACGTCACTTCCGTCAAAAAGAACGTTTCAGCGTACACTTCTTGAACTAGTGCAGGCTGTGCAGCGAAAAAGAACAAACCTAATATTTCTCTTTTCTTATCCCTTATTGTCTTAAACGATGTTGAAAATTTTGGTAGTATCTTATTCTTTTTACATTTAGTGTAATGAAAAAATTTGACTATATTTCTGATATGGAAATTGTATTTATTATGACTTATGAATAAATATATAACACACATATAACCGCGACAAAGCTTTTTATTGTACATATTAGTAAAAATTATTATTTTAAGTTGTTTGAAGTTACAAGATTTGTATACGACGACCGAGTGGCGCAGTGAGATGTGCACTGGTCTACGGATTATTGCATGTAAGTTATCAATTTTTACTCTGGTATAAGATAGAAAAGAGGGGAAGATATGAGCAAAGTAATGTATCATTTAATTTTATGTATTTTACAACTGTTGTGTTTTATACTTTAACTTTTTATCATATTTTTATTTATCAAATGAAAATTTATTATTAATAACACAGATATTGAAACGTGAACTAATACATTTTAACAAGAATAGAGATTTATTTGACAAGTCGTTCAAATTTTGTGCACTTTACTAGTAACAGAGAGATTACTAGTAAAGTGCACAAAATTTGAACGACTTGTCAAATAAATCTGCATTCTTAGTAGAGTAGAGTGAAAATATATATTTGTCTCATTCTAAAAAAACAGACTCAATAAGTATGAACGAAATCACGTGATATGTAATTGTTTGTTTGAAGATATACAGACTGTAGGTTATGTTTTAACCAATTCGAAGCTGCAGTTAACTTCCGAAACCTAAACAAGTAGTCTTTCTGTTATCTCCATTCAACAGATCTGTCAAGGGATGTTATGTTACGTAGAATGTAGAATTTTCCTTTACTTGTATTCTAAACTTCCAAGTCTTACCAACGTCCACACCCAGAATTGGTCCGGAATGATATACTGGCACCTTGTCACAAACTTCTTGTCTCCGAGCACAAGCCATCCCACTACCCCAATTTCGTTCTTTCTTGTTGCGGAGAAATTTTTTGGTGTTTCAATTTTCTTCCTGCCTGTAACGAATAGAATAGGGATGACAATAATAATAATAATAAAGATTGCAACAAATTAATAACAAGACACATGTACACTTGACAATTTCATTTTCGTCGTTTTTGCATTCAGAACAATACCAATAAGTTTCCTGTGGCATTTCAAGAAGTGGTGGAGTCAGACATTTGATGAAACATATCATTGCATTCATCGCAAATCAGAAGCGTGTCCGTATCTTCTTTGCCTGCACAAATGTTACAGCCACACGATCGACACTTTAATTCAGGGTTGTCTTAGCACTCTTCGCAATTAGGAGCCACAGGTCTAATTTTGCCGTTACTTATCATGAACCGTTCATCTTCTACAGTTCTCTCGGTTAATAATTTGGGTGTTTCTATCGCGTATACTTCTTCCTTGACTCTTTTTGAATATTAATCTCATTGTTACTGTTTAAAGAAAAAATTGTTGATCCAAATTAAATTTCTTAAATGTAGTTGTATATAGATTCTAAACTTTCCATTTTGTCTTATATATTGACACAATAATCATCAGCAGAACAAAGACATACCCATTGATATGCAATTGCCCAACTCTCGCCGTTTTCTTTTTGCCTGTATCTCAGATATCGTGAAGTCAAACCACAGCCCAATTTTCTCGGGATGATCTATGTTGTAATTAATCATGACTTTTTGACGAACAGATAATTTGTCGAATGGTACAGAATGTCGAGCGCGTGGTCGTATATGTGCTTCAGGTACAGAAGAGATTATGTTATCCGTTTCCCATAATATTTTATAAAATATTTCATCTCCTTTTTTATAGATATATTTTATAATAGCTTCGTACCAAGCACCAGTCTTTTCATAATAACAATCAACCAAATCTCCAATTTTGTAATACAGAATCTCAGCTTCCAATTCCTTCTCTTTTTTTTGTTCTTTCTTCTTCGTACTCTCTTCATCATCAGAAATTACTTTGTTTTCAACATCATCCATCTGTGTTTTTGCCATTAACAATATAACGTCGTTAAAAGTTATACTGTAATGAGCAAGGAAATATCCATTTTCTAGCTGTTTTCCAGAATAGAATAATCTTTGTAAATCCGTTTTGACATGAAGTTCTTTTTCAACCTCAAGCTGAAAAATAAAACGTTATATATTTCGACAAGTGACATTCATAGTCGAATTTTACATCTAATTGTAAGCAAATATTGACATGTTCTCAAAACATCAAAAATTAAAGATTAAGGAATCTATTCTGTAAAAATGGTTTGTAGTGCTTTACAGTTAAAAGCTGTTTATTATGTAGAGCAAGAAAGAAAAGGTGAAAAATGAAAAGTACAACAAGAATCTTCGTATGCGGAATGCAGGTATAAGGTCTAGTATTGGATTTTACTGTTAAATAATTTTTGTTTGTGTGAATTTTTATGTATTGTGGTACATTTTTAGTTCTGCACAAATTTTCATTTGTTCGTTCGTAACGGTACGCTAATCTGCAAGGAGCATGAAATAAACATAAACATTCACACAAAAAAGCTTATTTGACACTAAGATCCTAAGCGTGACCGGAATTGGCTTGTTTACGTGATTATTGTTATTTTCATGTCATAGCAAAATTTTGTCTAGTTTTGTATAACGCCAAGTTGATTACCTTCAAATCCTCTACGGCGAAGTTAATGCTTGTTAAATTTCACTAAAATTTCCTTCTTTCCGTCAATGCTCCTCACTTTGACCGATGTTCAACGGAATAAAGTTCTCGATTATTCAATACAAATAGTTCTCGTCTATCAGATGAGAGAGAAATAACGTTCTGGATGAAGGTGCCTGATAACGACTCGTACGTTGATAAGGTTCAACAGATAGTGTTGGAAAAGACAAAAACGGACGACGAAGAAAGCAGAGGGAGAGCCGACGAATAAACAATGTTTGTCTATGCACTTTATAGACGTTTATTCGTTATTTCTACCCAAAAACCACTTCGACGAGCGATGATTGGATCAACGTTGGCGGGAACAGGCACGGAACAGATGAAAGGGAGGCCTTGGCTATATCCGAAGATCCACAATAAGATAAATGTTCCGTGGGTACATGTTAAGCCCATATCAGACTACAGATTAAAATTGAGATTGATTTGAATATTAACCAATCATAATAAAGAAAAATTAGTATTGAGTTAATAAACTTTGCTTTGATTGGTTGAATTTCAATTCAATCTCAGTCTTAATCTGTAGTCTGATATAAACTTTACGAGAAGAATATACAATGACAATGATTAAATGCCGTTTTAATGATTAAAAGCTTCTACATTTTTACAGTGTGAAATTAAAATTTGTACCAACCTGTCTCGGTAAAATAATACCCACGCTCCTTAAAAGCGATTAAACGCGATTAAATATCTTATCGATAATAATGAATTTTCTCAGTCGAGAATTTCATCTTCTATTTTTCTTTCTTTTTTTACAATGTGGTTTTTTTAAATCAAATTATTAAGAACAAACCGACGGGAAGGTGTGGCAAAAAATCTATCGTCTGACAGTAACTTTACTTTAAAGAATTGTATGAAAGAAGAAATAAGCAAATTCTCGACCTGTAATTTTTACTTTCAAATAAGTCAACTACAAAGGAATATATATCATCTGCTCATTTACTGTCTATAAATCAAGGAAGCCCGAGATCTGGCCGACCTGTTTCGTTATTGGTAATACCATTGGCTGCATTCATCAGAAAAAGCAGCTTCGCAACTGTTTTAAACATTGTGAATCTGAAATGTAAAAAATATATAGTACCGCTCGATATAAATAAATAAATAATTGAATAGAAATTACAAAGGCCAATTGGGAAAACAAATCGAGCCAAACGACAAAATTATCTCCGAATATCCAAAAAGGACATAATAGATCTTTATTAAAAATTAAGTGTAATGTACGTTTCGACCTCACTGGGTCTTCTTCAGCATTTCAAGAATAATTATAAACATTCAATATACATCTGTTGTTTGAATATACAAGAGTAACATAGAATAATAATAAAAGTAAAAATAAAAGTAGAAAGAAAAATAAAAATAAATAAATAAAAACGCAAACATTCGAACGACTTCGGATTACGGGCGTCGTAAGCAAGAGCAGCCGCGTCGCATTGTATTTCCACCGATGTTAAACCATCCTGAACATTGAGCACGTTTATATCCTTCAATACTATAGTCTTTTCCTGCCCGTATACGTGCAAGGTTTTACAGTGACGTGGGTGTTCGACTATACCATCATGTCGTTTACTTTCTACAATTTTGCATAAATAAATGTAACCGCGAAAAAATTTGGTTTCCGAATAGCATTTGTAATCAGCGAGTTTACCTCGAGTTTAAGATCAATAAGAGTCCTACACAACGCAGTTGTGTCTTCCCGAAGAAGAAAACATCCAAAGAATGAATCTGCAGCAGAAATATTAAGAAGTAGCAAAAGTACTCCGCTTCAGAGAAAAATAAAGTTAACAAAACATCAGAATTTGGAAAATATTAATAAAATACGCAAATCATATAAGAAACAAGAAAAAATAGTTTCAAAAATGTCAAAATATGATATATTAGCAGAATCAAAACTTGAGCTGGTACAGTTTATGGTACAATATCTAAAAGCAAAAAGTGAAATTGAGATTGAAAATTTTAAATATCTAATTAAAGAAGGAAGAATTAGAAATGCAACTGTTAGAAAAAGAACTATTGAAATGAAATTTACTACAAAGCAATCTACGAAGAAATAACTTCACTAATCTTCTTCTTTTCTATTTATCTAATTCTTTTCTATTTATCTCAATTTCACTTCTCGCTTTTAGATCCTGTACCACAAACTGCACCAGCTCAAGTTTTGATTCTGCTTATATATCATATTTTGACATTTTTGAAGACACTGAATTTAATATTTTTAGTACAGTCAAGAAAAAAAATATCAAATATAAATGATTATAATAATTATACTTTTTTGTTTGAAAGAAATCGGTGATACCACGCAATGACCTTTCCACTGTTACGAATACACTTTTTTTCTTCGCATATTTCGCTAATTTTGTCTAAATGTAACGAAACAGGTCATTTAAGATTATTCTCTTTGAAAAACGTGATATGTTATTAAGTTTTAAGTTTTTTATATACATATTTTAATACGTATATTTTAATAATATTATTTTTTGAAAACATTATTTCTATTATATCTTCTATTATAACAAACTAAAACAAATAAAAATATTCACTATAATATTGAACAATATATGGGATTAAATAATATTTGTATTACTTTGTAGTGATATAATGAATAAGTAATTTCCCAAGTAGGAATTCTCTACTGGCATGGTGCTGAACCAGTACCGAAAAATGACAAACGCTTTTTGGTACCGCCCTAGTACGGGCATGGTACGACTATCCAGTATCGATTCTTGATACGGCGCCAGTACTAGTAATACAGCTTTTTTTAATACTGAGCCAGTACCAAAAAATAAACATCCGTTTTTCGATATTGGTCCAGTACCATGCCAATATTCCGTACTGGTAAAACGTATATGATTCCTACACGGGTTGCCAAATATAAAAATATTAAAACTAGATGAAAATTAATGTTAATACTGTTCGAAGTACAGCGCCATCAACTTCATTGTTATTGTCTACATAGTCTATGTTATATGTTGCTAACATCTCATCCCATGGTGCAGGTAAAACTAATTCAGGATCGTCATTCGGTTATGCATCGTTATTTTGTCTGGCAATATTATGTAATACTGCTGTTGAACAATAATAATTATTACTCGGTTTAAAACGATACCACATCCCAAGAGCTAGGATTGGAAATCTTTTTTTCCAAATGCCGAAAAGACGCTCTATTATATTACGTGTACGAATATGTGATTCGTTATACAATCTTTCAGCAGCAGTTTGAGGCGTTATCAATGGAATTGCAAGATATCGTTTGGAAGGATATGCAGAGTCCCCTAGTAATAAGCTATTACCATATGTAGCGTTCTCAAAATTTGCTCTCAACTGACAATTGTTAAAAATAGTGCTATCATGCGCGGAACCCGGCCAACGAGCAACTATATTTGTTATTTCTAGGTTACATACTGTTACTGTTACATTACTACCTGGGTATTTAAAGAAAAATAACCTTTTCTATCGCGGAACAATTCACCATTTTCTCCATCTGCAATGATCATATTAAAAGGAAGTTAGTGATATGAATAACATATTTATTCCCCCCAGGCAACATAATGAGTGTGTTTCTAATAACAACTTACCAAATGATTGCACACATATACAATCTATGGAGCCAATAATCTTGGAAATCTAGCCATATTATAGAATTGTAATTGTTCTTTTCTTATTTCCTCTTCTGTGCTTGGAAAATTAATATAACGAAGTAGTAGTCTAGCAATAGCTGCACTAACTCAAGGTCTGTAGATGGAGGAACGGACTGGGTAAGGTCCTCGCATCCACTTCACCGATTTGGCACGAAAATGGCGGTGACTGAGGCTCAGCAGGGGGTATATTCGATTGTGTATCATGTTATTTGGGTGAAAATTATAAAAGTGAGCAAGTTATGTGATACACAATTGACCCCCTGATTAACCAAATAATGTCAATTTAAATACAAATTAATTGTTCTCGTTTCATGTATAAGTTATGTTAGGACGTGTTTTACTCCCTCACACAATTAATAGCTATACACTATGTACACCAACACTAACTCGCTGTAAAAATGGCGGCCATGTGAGGACCTTACCCAGTCCGTTCCTCCGTTCTACAGACCTTGCACTAACTCTAACAATGTAATGTGCAGAAGTTGTGCTAACATCAGAAAAATCTCCCATTGTAACAAGGAATGATCCTGTGGGATACATGCGTAGTGTTAATAATAATTGTTTTATGGGAGATATTGCTTTATTCCGAAAAAATATATTATCTCTCTCAGTTTCTTTGCACATACTTGATCTGGCTTGTGCAACGTCTACCATATATTTATTTTTGTGGAGAATGTTTTTGTTTCGTAAACATTCCAGTCCATTTATTCAGGACGAAATTCGAACTAGAAATGTCGATCCTTCGCAGAGAGGTGGATAGGACGGGGAGGTCCTGTGAGATGGCCAGCTCAGACCTCCGACTTGACGCCATTAGACTTCTTTGTCTGGGGCGCAGTGAAAGATAGAGTGTATCAAAAACCTCCAACGATAGTAGAGAATATGCAACAATGTATTACTGCGGCGTGTGCGGCAATACCTGTAGAAACACTACAATCTGTGCAACACTCTCTTGTTACTCGTCTCCAAAAGTATATTGATGCAAACGGTGGGCACTTCGAACATCTGTTGAAGTGACACAGTTTCATCGGACAAGATGCTACTGGTGATTTGTGAGTGCATTTTCCGTGCTGGATGTAATGCACAACAATGAAGTTTCTGTGGGTTATAGGCCACTAATAATTGTGTTTAGAAAAATGAAAACAAGTCTGTTATCACTAATTGTATCTCTAGTTTTTATTTCGCTAGAAAAAACATACATGTTCCATTTAAAAAAACGTAACTTTGTGTTGGAAGTGATATTTGTTTACTTTTATGGATTGTGCATACCTTCCCATTGTGTGAGCCCCTGACATTTTGCTTCATTTCGGAAATATTTGAGGTCGCAGAGTTAGGTGGGACACCCTGTATATAAATATTTATATACATATATATATATATATATATATATATGTACATATATATTTGTACACGTAATTATATAATAATTTTAACTTACCTGTTAGTCACAAATTCTAATTCTTCTCTTATTTCTTTTAATATTAATAATACAGTTTGCTTATTATTATATTAACCTAAATCGCATTTTAAATTCAATATCGTCTAATTGTTCTAAATAATTTACACGTTTAAATCTCCTTATTCTTCTGTATAGCATTTCGTGATCTTCATCATCAGAGGATGACAATACAAAATGACTGAAATATGCCATCATATATTATAAATTGAAGCGCTTTATATATCAGACTAGTAACTTTCTTTAACCGCAGTTTAACCAGCTCTAAACGCCCAAATTTGGCCGTTTAAATTTAACTCAGTTTACGAGCGTTTAATCGTGAGTTAATTATTGGTAGAAATGAATTTTTTTAAAAGCTTAGGTTAACTGGAAGTCACTAGGGGTTAACTTTTCAAACCTAGGTAGAAACGGGCATTATTTACGCATTACGCGAAATATGCCCCATGTGACGGCACTCTGAAGGTGAAGTCCCATGGCGCGTATTTTTCAAAACGCGTAATTTGTGAGAACCAATCGTAAATCAGTATAGAACAGAAAGTTAACATTACAACAGAAATTCTGATCTCCAATTGGTTGTATTATTTACGCATTACCCTAAATATATTAATTACGTATACGCTAAACACCCTCAGGGTGCCGTCACATGGGGCGTATTTCGCGTAATGCTTAAATAATACAACCAATTGGATATCAGAATTTCTGTTGTGATGTTAACATTCTATTCTATACTAATTTGCGATTGGTTTCTCATAAATTAAGTGTCTTGAAAAATACGCTCCATGTGACGGCACTCTGATGTCTCCGCAACCGTACAGCATCTCACGGACGATTCGATGCGAGATCTTCATCAAGCTGGCTACGATGGCCTTCTCGTAAGTTCAGTTGTCACAATTTAAGAATGGTTGTATTCAGGAGAAAAAGCATCTTCGCAATTGTAAAAATTGTGAATCTGATTGGCGTATGCTCTTAAGTTCAGCAAAGAATAACAGCATACTCCAATCAGATTCACAATTGAATAGAAATTACAAAGGCTAATTGGGAAAACAAATCGAGCCACACGACAAAATTATTTCCGAATATCCAAAAAGAACATAATAGACTTTATTAAAAATTAAGTGTAATGTACGTTTCGACCCCACTGGGTCTTCTTCAGCATTTCAAGAATAATTATAAACATTCAATATACATCTGTTGTTTGAATATACAAGAGTAACATACAATAATAATAAAAGTAAAAATAAAAGTAGAAACAAAAATAAAAATAAATAAATAAAAACGCAAACATCCCGCAAATAACTCCCGACGTTAAAATTAATAAGTAAATTGGAGGTCAAAGGTCTGGACGCAAACGATCTTACAATACAGGCGTTCAAGAATAAAATACAAAATGTGGTACGAACTTATTCCTCGTTACTTGGCGAGAATATGTTGGTCAAATTAAAAGTAAAATGTTGTCACTTGTCCCTAAATCGCAGTCAAAGCCACAGTTAGTGTCGGAAATGTGTGGGAGGTTGTGTTCTGTTAGAACTTTGGCCACATTCTATTTTAAACTGTTAACATGTTAACATGACTGTGGCCGTCGCGATTATAATATATCACAATTTGTAACCGGCGTTCCAAATTTCTAACAGAATACCACCTCCCACATATTTGACCAACATATTCTCGCCAAGTAACGAGAAATAAGTTCGTATCACATTTTTGTATTTTATTCTTGAACGCCTGTATTGTAAGATCGTTTGCGTCCAGACCTTTGACCTCCAATTTACTTATTAATTTTAACGTCGGGAGTTATTTGCGGGATGTTTGCGTTTTTATTTATTTATTTTTATTTTTGTTTCTACTTTTATTTTTACTTTTATTATTATTGTATGTTACTCTTGTATATTCAAACAACAGATGTATATTGAATGTTTATAATTATTCTTGAAATGCTGAAGAAGACCCAGTGAGGTCGAAACGTACATTACACTTAATTTTTAATAAAGTCTATTATGTCCTTTTTGGATATTCGGAGATAATTTTGTCGTGTGGCTCGATTTGTTTTCCCAATTGGCCTTTGTAATTTCTATTCAATTATTTATTTCTTAAATTCAGTAAAGAATAAAAGCATCAGCAGACACCAATCAGATTCACGATGTTTACAACAGTTGCGAAGCTGCTTTTTCTGATGAATGCAGCCAATGGTATTACTGATAACGAAACAGATCGGCCAGATCTCAGGCTTCTTCGACTTATAGATTAGTAGATGATATATTTTCCTTTGTACTCGACTTATTTGAAAGTAAAAATTGCAGGTCGAGAATTTGCTTATTTCTTCTTTCATATAATTCTTCACTGTAAAGTTACTGTCAGACGATAAATTTTTTTCGCCACACCTTCCTGTCGGTTTGTTTTTAATAATTTAATTTAAAAAAAGCGTATTGTGAAAAAAGAAAGAAAAATAGAATATGAAAATCTCGACTGAGAAAATTTTATGTTACCGATAAGATATTTCGTTTAACCGTGTTTAATCGCTTTATAGGAGCGTCGGTATTATTTTCTGAAACAGGTTGGTCCGAATTTCAATTTCACTGAAAAAATCTAGAAGCTTGACATCGTGAAAACAGTATTTAATCATTGTCATTATGTACATACATTCTTCTCGTTACATGTGCAAACTTATTATGGATCTTCTCTATTTTTCAGATAACAGGTAAGGCTTCCTTTCCATCTGTTTCGTGTCTGTTCCAACGTTGGTCCAATCATCGTCCGTCGAAGTAGTTTAGGAATAACGAATAGACGTCTATATGAATAACGTCTATAAAGTACATAAACAAACACTGTTTATTCGTCGGCTCTTCCCTCCTTCGTCCGTTTTCGTCTTCCAACACTGTCCGTTAAACCTTATCAACGTACGAGTCGTTATCAGGCACCTTCATCCAGGACATTATTTCTCTCTCATCTGATAGACGAGAACTATTTTTATTGAATAATTGAGAACTTTGTTCCGTTGAACATCGACCGTCGGTCAAAGTGAGGACCGCTGACAGGAAGAAGGAAATTTCAGTGAAATTTCACAAGCAGCTCGCCGTAGAGGATTTGAAGGTAATCAACTTGGCGTTATGCAAAACTAGACAAAATTTTGCTATGACATAAAAATAACAATAATCACGTAAACAAGCCAATTCCGGTCACGCTGGATCTTAGTGTCAAATAATCTTTGTTCTTGTGAATGTTTATGTATATTTTATTCTCCTTGTGGATTAGTTTACCGTTACGAACGGACAAACGAAAATCTTTGCAGAGCTAAAAATATATTTAATATTAAACCTAATATTCACGGTACTACAAGTATTTTATTAAAAATTTCTTTTTCATCCCCAACATGATAACGATAAATATGTGGCGAAAAAACCATCTCAGCCAGGATTTTTGGAAAAGAAATTTTTAATAAGATTCTTGTAATACCGTGAATATTAGGTTTAATATTAAATATATTTTTAACTCTGCAAAGATTTTCATTTGTACTTTCGTAACTGTACGCTAATTCGCAAGGAGCATGGAATATACATAGAAATTCACAAAGATTATTTAACACATTGCTACAAAGCATTTTTACAGAATAGATTCCTTAATCTTTAATTTTTGAAGTTATGAGAACATGTCAATATTCGCTTACAATTAGATGTAAAATTCGACTATGAATGTCACTTGACGAAATATATATCGAACATTTTATTTTTCAGCGTGAGGTTGAAAAAGAACTTCATGTCAAAACGGATTTACAAAGATTATTCTATTGTGAAAAACAGCTAGCTAAATGGATATTCCCTTGCTCATTACAGTATAACTTTTAACGACGTTATATTGTTAATGGCAAAAACACAAATGGATGATGTTGAGAACAAAGTAATTTCTGATGATGAAGAGAGTACAAAGAAGAAAGAACAAGAAAAAGAGGAGAAATTGGAAGCTGAGAGTTTGTATTACGAAATTGGAGATGCGGTTGATTGTTACAATGAAAAGACTGGTGCTTGGTTCGAAGCTATTATAACATATATCTATAAAAAAGGAGACGAAATATTTTATGAAATATTATGGGAGATGAATAATATAACCTCTTTTGTACCTGAAGCACATATACGACCACGCGCTCGACATTCTGTACCATTCGGCAAATTATCTGTTGGTCAAAAAGTCATGATTAATTATAACATAGATCAGCCTAAGAAAATTGGGCTGTGGTTTGACTTCACGATATCTAAAATAAAGGCAGAAAGAAAACGGCAAAAGTTGGTTGGGCAATTGCATATCAATGGGTATGTCTTTGTTCTGCTGATGATTATAGTGTCAATATATAAGACAAAATAATGGAAAGTTTAGAATCTATATAAAATTATATTTAAGAAATTTAATTTGTATCAACAATTTTTTCTTTAAACAGTAACAATGAGATTAACATTCGAAAAAGAGTGAAGGAAGAAATATACGCGATAGAAACACCCAAATTATTAACCGAGAGAACTGCAGAAGATGAACAGTTCGTGAGCAGTAACGGCAAAATTAGACCTGTGGCTCATAATTGCGAAGAGTGCGAAGATGATCCTAAATTAAAATACCGAGCGTATAGCTGTAACAAGAAAGAACGAAATTGGGAGATGTCTTGTACTCGAAGACGTGAAGTTTGTGGCAAGGTATCACAGTATCATTCCGGACCAATTCCGGGTGTTGACGTTGGTACGACTTGGATGTTTAGAATGCAGGTAAAGGAAAATTCTACATTCTACATAACATTCTTTGACAGATCTGTTGAATGGATATGAGAAAAAGATACTTGTTTAGGTTTCGGAAGCAGGAGTGCATAGACCACCTATTGGCGGCATCCATGGACGAATAAATGACTGTGCGTATTCTATTGTTTTTTCGGACGGATACGAGGAAGACTATGACGATGGTGATGAATTTTTGTTTAGCGGCTCGGGTGGTAGAGATTCATCAGGTATATCAAATTAGAAAAGAAAGTCTTTTACCAAAATTTAATCATCAAATTTTCCTATATGCGATCAAAGCACACGCGTGTGCGTGTGTGTGTATCATAAATGTGTTTTATATTTTTTATGGATACTCAGGTCATAAGAGAACTAGCAAGAACCAAAGCAAGGACCAGAAGTTAACTAAAATGAATTTGGCATTGGCTAAAAATTGTAATGCTCCTGTAAATGACAAACACGGTGCAACAGCTTCTAAGAGCAAATGGAAAGAAGGGAAACCAGTTCGAGTCGTACGCAATTATAAATTAGCAAAATTTAGTAAATATGCACCGAAGGAAGGTAACAGGTAAATTAAACGCGTGCTGTTTGTACTTTTATAAATAATAGATGGAACGATCGCTTCTTGACAATTCTTATTCTTGTCACAGATATGATGGTATATATAAAGTGGTAAAATATTACCCAGATAAGAATGCTGATGGTTTCGTCATATGGAAGTACGTGTTGAGAAGAGACGATCCCACTCCTGCACCATGGACTAAAAAAGGACAAGAGAGAATCGCTTTTCTTGGTTTAAAGATGCTGTATCCTAAAGGATATCTTGATACAAGGCCATTTGATGAAAAAAAAGCTAAGGAACCACTAGCTATCGATGACAAAGAACACAACGTGTCCATTAAAAAGTCTAAGATTAAACGTGTAAACTTTGATTTGGAGGATGAATTATTGAAGACTTTAATAGAAAATGACAAAGTAAACGCTAAATTATGGGCTGAATGTATAGCGACTGTGACCGATGCCTTTTTAGAATCCGTCGCAAAAAAGTAATATTTTTTATTTAAAAATGTTAAATTTTTTTGTAATGATGTAGTAATCGAGCTGACATTTGATAAAATACAATTTTATATTTTGCAGATTTAAGTGCGTTTGCTGTCTCATGGTACTTTTCGAACCTGTAACGACTCCTTGCGGGCATAATATTTGCCTCAGATGCCTAGAACGGACCTTTTCCTCCGAAATTTATTTTTGCCCTGTCTGTCGATTTTCTCTGGGTGAAACCTATGACATGAAGATAAATGAAACTTTGTCATCCGCATTACAACTAATTTATCCTAGCTACATGGGTGGACGGTAATGTCACCTTTACATAGTAATGCAGCAATTTGGTTGCTCCAAAGTTTGTTAAATATTAATTTTTCAAATTACAAAAGTATTTCGAAATCCCATCGAATGCAAGGACTTACAATAATTTTAAACATTATATTTGTAGCATGGATTTACTTTAATTTGAAATCTAGAGCATACGTTTGCACTAAGAATTGGTTGGTAATGATTTTTGAGAATTGACTAGTAGGTTTTCATTTCCGAACAAATTTTTCTGCTTTTATAGGTTTGTTCTTTTTCGCTGCACTGGGATCGCACTGAATTGAACAGGAACTCTCAGGACAGCTCAGAATTCTGCTAGTGCAAGAGTATAAAAGAACGTGTCAGTGCAGTGATAAATATGGCGTATTACATGGATCACATTGCTATGTTGGAATTATTTGATTCTTCAGACGAAGATGTAATAAAATATTATAAAATATATTATAAAATATATATGTATATATATATATATATATAAATATATATATATATTATATATTATATTATATTATATATTTATTACATATTATATTTTATTATATTATAAAATATTTTATTTATATACTTATGACAGGATAGTAATATCATAGCTGTAGGTTATATTTATTTTATTTACCTACCCCATATTGAACTGACGCACTGAGTACTTCTGCACTGCTAAAAAGAACAGTAAACACGACGTCACTTCCGTAAAAAAAAAAACGTTTCAGCGTACACTTCTTGAACTAGTGCAGGCAGTGCAGCGAAAAAGAACAAACTAATATTTCTCTTTTCTTATCCCCTATTCCGTATCCCTTATTCTGATGTTGAAAATTTTGGTAGTATCTTATTCTTTTTACATTTAGTGTAATGAAAAAATTTGACTATATTTCTGATATGGAAATTGTATTTATTATGACTTATGAATAAATATATACCACACATATAACCGCGGCAAAGCTTTTTATTGTACAGATTAGTAAAAATTGTGTTAAGTTGTTTGAAGTTACAAGATTTGTATACGACGACCGAATGGCGCCGAGAGAGATGTGCACTGGTCTACAGATTATTGCATCTAAGTTATCAGTTTTTACTCTGGTATAAGATAGAAAAGAGGGGAAGATGAGCAAAGTAATGTATCATTTAATTTTATGTATTTTATAACTGTTGTGTTTTATACTACAACCTTCCGTACTCTCCGTTTTCTGCCTCTGTCATTCATTGTTAGTCTGCCCTTCTTATTTCCCCTCTTCTTCATTCTCCCGCGCTGCTTCTTCCCTTTTCCCCCGGCATGTGTGCGTTACTCTTTTTCGTGGAGTCCCTTTTTCCCTCCCGCTCTTTGATCTGACAGTACGGCGACGTTTACATTGGCTATTGCGTGGTGATTTACACGTTCGATAGCGAAGAAGGTCTAACTTGTAAATAGAAACTATGTTCTTGATTGACATTTACGAATATTAGTTTAAGGTGGATTCACCGCGGCGGGCCGTACCTAGCGGGGGCAACAGGGTTTTCAGTTTCTTGATCATAGAAAGAGAATCTTAGTCGGAAAACTATTGCATCCATACTATTTAGGTTGCATCCCAAAACGTCTTATTTGAGGAAAATTTTACTCAATTTCTATAGTATATGTGACGTGAGCTATAGAGTATTGAGTAAAATTTTCTTCAAAAAGATGTTTTGGAATGCAACCTTAGATAATAAAAGACCCAATATCCAATTATAGAAAAAACGCTACAAAAAATTTTTTAATTCTTTTTTTAAAATTATGTATTTTTTTTAATTTTTTTTTTATTTATCCGGATATAGACTTTAAATCTAACGAGATAATAGAAATCGTAGAAGAGTGCAACGTTGCCAAATTGCATCTTGTGTTATGTAATACGGTCACATTTACTATTTGCAACTAAATATCTTTTTTGTAAGGTCGATAACATGCGATTTTCTCGACGAAATAATGTTCAGCAGATTCTATCATAACTCTTTTCCGATGATATCTTATAAGCAATAATACTCACTAATGACCACCGTCATGAACATGACTCCTATGTAATCCCGTGTTAAATGTTGATTTTCATCGATTGATTACTCTTTATTTAGGTCGATGACTTATCCTGAAGTTTTGAGCATTCATTTCTATCGCCCATCCCTGCATCCTATCAAAGTTTCAAGTGAATCCTTCATGAGGGCTAAGTAGGTGAATCCACCTTGAATCTGTCTCTGGACGAACAAATAGAAATTGATTTTTCCTTCATCCAAATGTATGAGCACCGATTTACTTTAATAGACACCGTCGTCTTTGTATAATATAATCTACAAAGGAAAATAATTAAATGTATAAATTTAAATTCCGCAAATAATGAGTATCCTGGGAAAACAGCTGTCGAGAAAAGTATCAATCCTCCGCAAAATGAACATAAATAGAATTTAAAAAATGGGTATTAAAAAATATCTGCAAAATTACAGTGCGTGTGTTTAGATACAATAATTGAAATAAAAAGCGAGTATTTTAGATACAATAATTGAAATAAAAAGCGAGTATTTAAAAATTAATTATTTGAAAATCGAATTTTATCTGAAAAAGAAGATTATTTTTATACGAGAAAATTATAATCTCAGTAACTTTCCATCTTTTCGTAAGAAATTAGAAAGAAATAAAAAAGTTGGCCCAAGATTAAAGTTAATCATTGATATATAAAAATTGATCGAAGGACTACTCTAAAGGATAACTCTAAGGATAATTATTAATTATCACCCTAAAATCAAGTAGTTACTTTCTTATCTAACTCATTCGTTACAACGTGAATCTTGGAGGATCTCGGAGAAATTCAACTTGCTCGCAAATCGTAATTTCCGAGCGGAACGCGGTAGTTTTCAGAACTTATAAATCCGTTTTTCAATTTTATTTACGGACGCGCCGTGTAAACCTACACACCGTGTAAACCTAACCTAACCTAACCTAACCTACACACGTGGACGTTCTCCGTACTGCACGCATTGCCCGTTGACGGCGTTATCGATCGTTCCAGACGAGATCCATCACGTCGAGGTGCATCACCGGCTTTTCGCGGCGGACCACTGAGCAAATGCCGACGCGAGCCTCCTACGTGACCGTGTTGATGCTGCTTTGTATAGCGAGGAGTATCCGTGCCCAGGTTTATCAAAACATGTCGAGTCTCGCCGGAGCGCATTCGGTGGCGTACGTCACGGTGCCGGACGACGCAGTTGCCAAGAGATTAGCACGGTAAGGACTGTGTAAGACACGCTCGTTAACATGATTATTGTTAAGCTTTGATGAGGAGCTTTCACTCTCTCTCTCTCTCCCTTTCTTTCTCTTCTTTTTCATGAAGCGGCCTGGTCGAGAACAAGCTTGCTGCTTGCGTCAACATCATCCCACAACTTACTTCTATGTAAGTTTCTCTGTATTCATTATACGAATGTTTACATGAGCAAAAATAGTTTTCCTAAGGAAGCTTGATTAAAGAATACATTTTGTCCCACACAGATATGAGTGGGAAGGGAAGATACAGGAGGAACCTGAACTTCTGCTGGTAGGAAAGAGATCAGTCGAGCTTGATATGCATTGAATTATATAGAAATGGAATAATCATTGAGACCATCTGTCTATTGTAGATGATAAAAACCAGAACGGAGAAAGTAGACGCTCTAACCAAATACGTCAAGTGAGTTAAACTTGGCTGATATATCTGTTTCAGAGTAATGTCGAGTTATTACTTTTGTAACTTTATCTTTTTGCAGAGAGAATCATCCATATACCGTTTGCGAAGTGATTTCCCTGCCTGTAAGTTGATTCACGTATCTTACTCCACTAGAAGATATACAAATAGTTGCAATATTTTTAATACAACCAGGAGTGGAAAGAAAACATAATTATATATTAAAGATTTGATAGTATAATACATCGCATAAATGCAGGATACATGAACTTGATGATTAAAGACACTAAAACTTTTTTTAAACCTTTATATTTTAGATACAGAATGGAAATGGGGATTACTTGAAGTGGATCAGCGAGGTGGTGCCACCACTTGATAAAAACGTTTAAAATAATAACCATAATACATAAGGAAATACATAAGATAAAATAATTCGTTACTTTGCTCATATCTTCCTCTCTTTCCTACCTTAGAATAAAAACTGATAACTTGAATGCAATAATCTAGACTATCTGTGGACCAGTGCACATCTTTCTGCGCCAATGGTCGTTAGATACAAAAGTGGTTTTATATGATAGTAAAATTAAACTTTTTTTTTATCGAGAAATGAAAGTGTACTGATTATGTAAAATAAAACATCTTTCCTGATTAATAAATCTTACTGAAATCTATAAATACCTTCTTATTGTTATAAAAAATATTTTATTGTGCTCACAAATAATTCGCATCTGCAGTTTAATTCTTGTAATTTCAAACAACTTAAAATAATAATTTTTACAAATAAAGTAACAATTTTTTCTAATTTGTACAAAAAAAACCCTTGCTGCAGTTATATGTGATATATATTTATTCATAAGTCATAATAAATACAATTTCCATAGAATTGTCAAATTTTTGTCATTGCATTAAATGTCAAAAACAAAATACTACTGAAATTTTCAAGATCCCGATTTTTTAAGGCAATAAGGGATAAAAGTGGAGGAATATTAAAGCAGAATAATTTGTTCCGAGACGGAAACAACTAGTCAATTCTCCTACTAATCAATTCTCAAAAATCAAAAATTACAAACCAATTCTTAATGCAAACGTATGATGTTTGAAATTAAAATAAATGCATGAAACAAATATAATGTTTTAAATTATTGTAAGTGCTTGCATTCTATGGGATTTCGAAATACTTTTGTAATTTGAAAAATTATCATTTAACAAACTTTCGAGCAAACAAAGAAATTGATGTATTACTATATAAAGGTGACATTACTGTTCGCCGTTGTAGCCAGGATAAATTAGTTGTAGTGCGGATGACAAAGTTTCATTTATCTTCATGTTATAGGTTTCACCCAGAGAAAATCTACAGACAGGACAAAAATAAATTTGGGAGGAAAAGGACCGTTCTTGGCATCCGAGGCAAACATGCCCGCAAAGAATCGTTACAGGTTCGTCAAGTATCATGAGGCAGCAAACGCACTTAAATCTGCAAAATATAAAATTGTTTTTTGTCAAATGTCAGCTCGATTACTAAATCATTACAAAAAATTTAACATTAAAAAAAAATATTACTTTTCTGCGACGGATTCTAAAAAGGTAGGTTTGCCATCGGTCACAGTCGCTATACATTCAGCCGATAATTTAGCGTTTACTTTGTCATTTTTTATTAAAGTCTTCAATTCATCCTCCAAATCAAAGTTTTCACAGTTAATTTCAGACTTCTTAATGGATACGTTGTCTTCTTTATCATCGATAGCGAGTGGTTTCTTAGCTTTTTTTTCATCCAATGGCTTCATTATATCGACATACCCCTTAGGATACAGTATCTTCAAACCAAGAAAAGCAATTCTATATTGTCCTTCTTTAGTCCATGGTGCAGGAGTCTGATCGTCTCTCCGTAACACGTACTTCCACATGATGAAGCCGTGAGCACTCGTGTCTGGGTAATATTTTATCACTTTATATATACCATCATATCTGTGACAAGAATAAGGATTATCAAGAAGAGATCGTTCCGTCTATTATTTATAAAAGTACAAACAACACACACACACGCGTTTAATGTACCTCCCTTCGATGCATATTTATTACATTTTGCTTTATAACTGCGTACGACTCAAACTGGTTTCCCTTCTTTCCAATTGCTCTTAGAAGCTGTTGCACCATCTTTGTCATTTACAGGAGCATTACAATTTTTAGCCAATGCCAAATTCATTTTAGTTAACTTTTGGTCCTTACTTTGTACGTTGGTTCTCTTGCCTGGATATCCATAAAAAAATATATAAACACATTTACGAATACACGTACTCACATGCCGCATGTGTGAGCTTTGATCGCAGAAAGATTTTGTGATTAAATTATGGACTTTCTTTTTTAATTGGATATACCTGATAAATCTCTACCACCCGAGCCGCTATACAAAAATTCATCACCACTGTCATAGGCGGGGAGCACAGACTTTTGCATAATGCATAATACATATGCATAAGAAATTCGATTGGTCGAATTCCTTATGCACATGCTAACGGACCAATCAAATTTCTTATGCATATGCGTTATGCGTTATGCAATGGTCTGTGCTCGGGCCCATAAGCGGGAAACACAGACTTTTGCATAATGCATAATACCACCTATATATGGTCTGTGCACTCCTGCTTCCGAAACCTAAACAAGTATCATTTGCTCATATCTCCATTTAACAGATCTGTCAAGGGATGTTATGTAGAATGTAGAATTTTCCTTTACCTGCATTCTAAACATCCAAGTCGTACCAACGTCAACACCCGGAATTGGAATGATACATTGACACCTTGTCACAAACTTCTTGTTTCCGAGCACAAGACATCCCACTACCCGAATTTCGTTCTTTCTTGTTACACAGAAACTTTTTTGCACGTTTCAGTTTTCTTTCTGCCTGTAACGAATAGAATAGTGACAAAAGAATATCACAATAATAATAATAAAAATGAAAATAAAGATTGCTACAAATTAACCTTGACAATTTCATCTTCGTCGATTTTGCATTCAGGACAATACCAATAAGTGTCCTGTGGCACTTCGAGAAGTGGTGGAGTCAGACACTTGATGTGAAACATATCATCGCATTCATCGCAAATCAGAAGCGTGTCCATATCTTCTTTGCCTGCACAAATGTTACAGCCACACGATCGACACTTTAATTCAGGGTTGTCTTCGCACTCTTCACAATCAGGAGCCACAGGTCTAATTTTGCCGTTACTTATCATGAACTGTTCATCTTCTGCAGTTCTCTCGGTTAATAATTTGGGTGTTTCTATCGCGTATACTTCTTCCTTCATTCTTTTTCGAATGTTAATCTCATTGTTACTGTTTAAAGAAAAAATTGTTGATACAAATTAAATTTCTTAAATATAATTTTATATAGATTCTAAACTTTCCATTATTTTGTCTTATATATTGACACAATAATCATCAGCAGAACAAAGACATACCCATTGATATGCAATTGCCCAACCAACTCTTGGCTTTCTTTTTTTACCTCTATTTCAGATATCGTGAAGTCAAACCACAGCCCAATTTGTAGAATGGTACAGAATGTCGAGCTCGTGGTCGTATATGTGCTTCAGGTACAAAAGAGGTTATATTATCCGCCTCCCATAATATTTCATAAAATATTTCATCTCCTTCTTTATAGATATATTTTATAATGGCTTCGAACCAAGCACCAGTCTTTTCATAATAACAATCAACCGCATCTCCAATTTTGTAATACAAACTCTCAGCTTCCAATTCCTCGTCTTTTTCTTGTTCTTTCTTCTTTGTACTCTCTTCATCATCAGAAATTACTTTGTTCTCAACATCATCCATCTGTGTTTTTGCCATTAAAAATATAACGTCGTTAAAAGTTATATTGTAATGAGCAAGCAAATATCCATTTTCTAGCTGTTTTTCACAATAGAATAATCTTTGTAAATCCGTTTTGACATGAAGTTCTTTTTCAACCTCACGCTGAAAAATAAAACATTTGATATATATTTTGTCAAGTGACATTCATAGTCGAATTTTACATCTAATTGTAAGCGAATATTGACATGTTCTCATAACTTCAAAAATTAAAGATTAAGGAATCCATTCTGTAAAAATGCTTTGTAGCGTTGTGTTAAATAATCTTTGTGAATTTCTATGTACATTCCATGCTCCTTGCGAATTAGCGTACCGTTGCGAAAGGACAAACGAAAATCTTTGCAGAGCTAAAAATATATTTAATATTAAACCTAATATTCACGGTACTACAAGTATCTTATTAAAAATTTCTTTTTCAAAAATCCTGGCTGAGATGGTTTTTTCGCCACATATTCATCGTTATCATGTTGGGGATGAAAAAGAAATTTTTAATAAAATACTTGTAGTACCGTGAATATTAGGCTTAATATTTAATATATTTTTAGCTCTGCAAAGATTTTCGTTTGTCCGTTCGTAACGGTAAACTAATCCGCAAGGAGAATGAAATATACATAAACATTCACACGAACAAAGATTATTTGACACTAAGATCCAGCGTGACCGGAATTGGCTTGTTTACGTGATTGTTGTTATTTTTATATCATATCAAAATTTTGTCTGGTTTTGTATAACGCCAAGTTGATTACCTTCAAATCCTCTACGGCGAGCTGCTTGTTAAATTTCACTGAAATTTCCCTCTTCCCGTCAGCGGTCCTCACTTTGACCGACGGTCGATGTTCAACGGAACAAAGTTCTCAATTATTCAATAAAAATAGTTCTCGTCTATCAGATGAGAGAGAAATAACGTCCTGGATGAAGGTGCTTGATAATGACTCGTACATTGATAAGGTTTAACGAACAGTGTTGGAAGACGAAAACGGACGAAG
>CABEGB010000758.1:442129-610838 GCA_901521435.1 Crematogaster levior
TTCCAAGGTTTTGCACATGTTCGTCGGTGTCAGCAGTGCCCACTGACACATGTATCCTTGGAACGTAATCATCCCTGTGGAAATATTGCACGTTACACAATTTATGTCAGATAAAGTTACGTTCAAATATAAACTCAAATATAAATAATATTGTTATGTGATACTTTTTAAATTTCTTAACATATATAAGTTTCCTGTCGTTCAATATTAATTTATTCTATAATTCGAAGTTCTAAAAATAACAACTGCAAGCGTTTTCGTTCAACCTTTTCGTTCGTGGTACAGTATATTTGTATTTTTCACCCCATGGAGAGAAGAGACATCGCGAGAACGACTCCATTTCCAAGGGCGAGATTGCTCCATCGCGATCGCGACATGCTGCATAAATAGTAGTAATGTTAAGAATTCTATAGTAGTAATGTTAAGAATTCTAATAGTAATGTTAAGAATTCTTGTCCCTTGTGCGATATATTCGTATTACAGCCAAGTGGACTTAAATATTAAAAACGGAGTTATAATCAGTGACATATTGAAAGAGCTCTAAGTGACTTTGTGATCTTTATACATATGAGAGATGGATATATTCTTTTGACATTTGCAACTCGTTATCGTATCCGAATTTCCTCAACACAGCCCAAGTTGTTTCTGACACTTTGTATGAATAAACACTGTAAGTACATAAAACCTGTAATACATAATTGTAATTAATAGAGTTCGCATATATTTCAGGTTTGATAACTGTAACTAATAATCCACCTTTCATCGTGACACATCCATTACATATAACGTCGCAAATATTTTTTGGGAGTACCGCTTTCACATCTTCCAACACTTGTAATTGTAACAGAATGTTAAAGCACTACTGCTGAAACGCGTTCAGCTCCATATCGTTTAAAAATCCATCATTATCTGCATCGCATATCTACATTAAGAAAAAACAATATGGTTTATATCGTAGTAATGATTCTCTTTGTACATTTATAGTACATTTAAAATAGAAACTTACTTTAAAAATTCGCTGAAGGATAATTTTATACTCTTCTGTGAGCTGGAATAAAAATGACGTATTGAAAAAAAGTTTGGACATTAAATTAAAAGAAACATAGCTGATATCTCACCTCCTGTGTGTTATAATTGTACAAAGGTGTAGGATGCAAAACTGTCTTTTGTGCATAATAAAACATTCCGAGATATTTTGAAGTGTTTTTGCTGAGCACTGAAAAGAGATACCTCACATTTCTTTATACAATGTTACTCTCATTTTTCTCGTCTATCGGCCAAACGACACCATTATCTCTATGCAGCTTTCAATCTCCGTGAACTTTTTCATAATAATTAAGCCTGAAATTACAAAAATGTGTGAGAGTCATTAACATAATATAAAATGAAGACACTTAATATTTAAAAGACTACAAACCTCTATGGTGGAATAATCCACGAGATCAATTTTGTTGCCTACATGCAATAGGACATCGATTGTTGGGTGAGCATCTTCTGATTAACAGCAGTCAGTAGCTGGCAATTCTATCTAAAGTATTCTCGTCGTCCACTGAGTGAACAACTGAGTAAACAACGCATATCACGTGTGCTTTCTGGATCTCCTCTGCCAGTTGATCATCTGTTTGCTCCACTGCTGCAAACATGACACCAAGTTACTATTTTTTTATTCCAATAAATTCACATAAGATAGTCAGGAGGTAACATAAGCAATGTAACAAATTCTCTAACTTATTCAATCATGCTCATGATTATCTTTAAGGTTTATCAAGCAGTGATCTACAAGTTTGCAAAAAGAAAAAATGCATAAGACACTTATATCATGTGGACGATTACCTCAGTAATTAACTATGTGTATGGGTACTTGCTCCGGCATGGTGTCCACTGATAACGTGATCTCCTCGACCTTACTCAAGACCTCCTTCGCGTACTCCTCATTCATCAGGGACAGTATCAGGGAGGTTTTGCCGACGCCGCGCTTGCCGATCAGCAATCCTGACTTTGCGCCGAGGTGCGACCGGTCGCTGCACCATGTCTGTCGTCGACTGTCGCTTCAACAACGCTCGATCCCTCGCAGGCGGCATTCCCGCGCTGCTCCTGTCGGAGTATAACCTGCAATCGTCGCGTAAATGCAGGACACCAGCCTGGGTGACTCTATCTCACAATGACATTTTTATTTAACGATGAAGACGACGATCACACACACACATACTCTCTCTCTCTCTCTCTCTCTCTTGTTCCTCTCTCTGTAGAATTTTACAGTACGAGTACCGTGAAAGAATCATTTCGCCTCAACACTCCATCGAGATGAGCATCGACTGTCGCCGCTAGGGACCAAGTTAATCCCAATGGATTCGAGATTTGACGGACTAAAGTAGCGCTCCGGGAGCTTTTTTAAGGTTATCTATGCTACCACAATGAACGATGCCGGGTATGAGAGCGTGCGTGTCACATGGTGGTGTGCACATGGAGACTGCTGATACAATAAGAAAATATCGAAGGTGGAATGAAGATTGATTATAAATTATAAAGAGAATCGAGAAACTTTAATTCTCCAGAGAAAAATCGAACTGGTTACTTTGCTCCGAAATCTCGACTCCGCTTGTCGACCGTTCGAATATGTGTTGTGTGGAGAAATAATTTAAAATAAGGAACAAATAAAGAAACGAAGAAATATCACCAAAGGAACTTAAGAAGTGTCCTCAGACAATTTATAAGAATTTATTCGCGCAAATACGACCGATCATGACTCGTCACGAAGGATAGTGTTTTATCGCTGCTTCTCTCATACATATGACTGAGCCTATGATCGGTTACTCCGATTTCTTTTCGGGAACGTTTCATTTACTACGCTTAAGCTGATCGCACACACTTTGACGGGCCCGCGGAAACTTATAGCGAATTCGGGCACTTGCACTAGTGCACACCGAGTGTGCACAAAGGCTTATTCATAGTCAATTTTTATATTTAAATACCATCTTAACAAATTCAAAAATTTTCAGCCAATAAAACGATCCGTATTAATGCTGTACAGATTATCATTTTACTGTTTAATTAGTATTTAAAAAAGGATTTATAATAATCTTTAAATATAAGAATTGACTATGAATGAACCTTTGTGCACACTCGGTGCGCACTAGTGCAAGTGTCCGAATTCGCTATTAATTTAAATGACGTTCCGATGTACTGACCAATAGCGATGCGTTTTTCAGAGAGTCGAATTTTTATCGATTTTAATCTCAATTATTTAATATACCCAAGAAAAATGATATTTATTTTTACTTTACTCTATCATAGTCATACTTTCAGAATTAAAGCAAATTTCGCATAACGAAAATTTTGTGGAAAACCCAATTGTACTTAACGAAACAAACGCAGGTTAGTTACAGGGAGTCAACTTCGAAAAATAGTTTACGAAAGTATATCCAGTAGCGCAACTTTCTCGTCGGTACCTTTGAAGTTAGTATTGGCCAAAATGGAGTGCACATGCGCGAAATAAGCGAGTTGCCCAGTAACACCATCTAAACTTTTCTCACTCACTCTTGTTTGTTCTCTTTCTAACTATTCTTTTTCTAACTCATAATCATTACTTACACATCAGAATAATATAATTTAATAAAACTAATACAAAATAGGAAGAATTATAAATTATTATAATAATACGTTACAAAATAAATAAAAATTTGTAAAGCGTATCATTAATAATGCTATATATAATAATATAAAATGTAATGTTAAAATAGACAAAGGCAAAAAATATAAATTATTAATTATACATATTATTATAAAAAAATTAATTGTATTAATTATGTATTATTAATTATGTATCAAAATAATAAAATATTTTATACAAAATATACATATATAAATAATAATTTAATTGCACAGTAATAAAAATGACAAGGAAATTAATGCAATATTTTTATAAAATAAAATAAAATCATATTTATTAATTTAAAAAATAAAATCATATTATGTATAAAATTCAGTTTCAATTTTCAGCTTCCACTTTATCACTCTCACACTGTCACTCTGTCGCACTGTAAATATTCACAGCACTGAGAACAATAAATAAATTGCGCCAAGATGCAATCTATTGCCGCCAATTTCTGCCATCAAATGTACACACATGACATTTAAAAAGGCATTTAAATAGGTCTGAGAGAGACCGAAATAAGTAAGAGTGAGTGAGACAGAAATTTAGAGAGCGTTACTGGCATATATGTAATACTCCTATATTGCTAGTATCCTATCTGAGCAATGAGTGGAAGAGGTGGAAATACTACGGTGCAGACGTATATTCGTTTCTCTTTCTTCTGGAGTTCTGCAGCGCTATGCGCATGCGGTAAAGCGTCGCTGGGGCGGTTGTTAATCCCCTCCTCTTCTAATGCGTTAATGGATTTGCGTAAACAATGCATTTCACCAATCGGGCATTTAATATTCTTGACATTAGAACTAACGTGTAATATGTCTACGCTATCAAAAAGACAATTTCCGTTATCAAATTCTCTAAGTTGATGTCTAACCAACAATCGTTTATACGCGCTTTTGATTTGTACGGCATTCCATTGGTCGTCTAAGAAAAGCCAACGCATGCGCACAAAGCTGTAATACTCGAGAAGAAAGAGAGGCTCATATATGTCTGCGCCGTAGTGTTTGCACCGTCCTCGAAGCTCTACTAGCAATATAGGAGTATTACATATATGGTTACTGGGCAACTCGCTTATTTCACGCATGCGCATTCCATTTTGGCCAACACAAAATCGAGAGAGTTGGACGAAACCTCATTCGGAACGCACCCTATGAACGGACGGTTGGCAGGACTGGGAACGTCGCGACAAACGGCGCGGCCACTTGGCGAAGCATCGTTTTGAAAAGTAACGGCGACGACGAGTTGACTGCGCGCGTTCCGCGTTCTGATGCTCAGGACATGTGTCAGAGGATGCGGTGAAGCCTGCCGGAATGATGACGGAACTTGAAGAGACGCTCGTCCCGGCGATGGAGTTCGACATGTGAGTAAATTACCCCAGTTCGTCGCCGATCCCCCTCGGCTCCCCTCCGCGTTCCCTCACTACGACTCGCACGTGGAACCCCTGCGTTTGTAAATATAAATAGATACACATATTTCTGCCTCTCGCCGAATACGTTACTCTGTGCGATACCGTTCCTTCTGTCAAGACGCACCGGAGATCCGACTTGTTACTCGCGTGAATTACGATGATAAATGATATGATGATGATTCGTCATTGTTTACGAAACGCCCGTTCAGGTAACCAATCAATTTTAACGAATCGTTTTTGACCCCCCATTACGTTATCTTTCTATAAATTTCCTTTTGTGTTTCTGTCGTTCTTTTTTATCTCGTACGAGTTGACTTGCGAGAAGTTTTCTTTCCAGAGAGAAGATAGAGATTTCTCAGGGAACAGGATTCTTTTCTGAGGAAAGCATAAAGCAGGATTAATATCTACTTTTACCAGTGTAGATTAACTTTATATTGTCGGCTTAACTTATTTTCCATCTTTTTCTAACTCTAGGAATTAGAAAAATGTAAAAGGAACGTTAAACCGAGATCGATTCTTAAATGCTCAACTTTTCGTAATAATCTAAGAATTAAAAGGAATAATAACTTAACCTGGGAAGTAGTGAATTTTTGACACTTGACTTTTTTAATAAACGACCACTTGATTGTGATTTTGACACCTAATTAAATTCAATTAATTTCAGTGTTATTAATTACATTTTTAAAATTGTTTTATAACTTATTAGTATTGGAGGACATGAGGTATTTATGTTTATAGATATTTATTTAATACTTTCTGAAAAAAATGAGGAGAAACCAAAAAACATTTAAAAAACTAAGGGACGTTTTTTATTAAGACAGTATTTTTAAATGAAGATGTCAAATAAAGACATTTTTGTATCGATGGGATTACATATTTAAAGAATAATTTGTGAAGAATAATTATTAGGAAAATGTAAAAAGGGAAATTCATAATATTCATTTTATAGCATTTTAAAACTAGGTTAAATAAAATTATTGTATGATAGCGGCATTTATATAATATTGTGTTTGCCTTTCCAAAATATACGAAAATATTACATTTGTTATTGACGAAACGTGTTTTGCAATATAAAAATTTAACATGCATGATATGACAATTATTTTATCACTTGTTATGACTTGACTTAAAGCATTTACTGTTATAATTAAACATTATTTATTTATTATAAACATATTATAGATACTCATAATTGCACTTTTTCAAAAACTTATATTATTTCGAGTTTATAATATAAACATTTACTTTATTAACTTTCATAACGTAAACGATCACTTGAGATGATTTCTGGATGACATCCCAGTAAGTTTCATTACAAATCCTAAATTTCTTCCAATCATGCAGGTTGTGAATCTTCGAATAAAAAGTTAACAAATGTTTAAAAAATTCTCTTCTAATTCGTATCTTACAGATAAATGGCGTAAAAAATTTTAATCCCCAAGCTTTTAATCCCTTAGAATTTTTATGTGCGTTTTCAACTCGAACTTCACAAGGGAGAGCATCGGAACAGTACACGAAGCATCGGAAAAGTCGCATGTATGGAAAATTGTGTATAATTGAAGAGCTAAAAATAATCCGCATTGATAGAAATCAACATAAGAAAGTGACATCGGACGACGTCGTCATGTAATGTAATTTCGCAATGTGTATTCCACAATAAATCAGTGAATTCACTCACTGTTTGCATTTAATAGTGGTTATCTTCCTGTGGGGTTAAGGATCATCTTACATATCTCAGCGGTTATCAATTTCTCGTGTGCATTATGTCGAACTCAAAAGCAATCACGACACGTCAAGAGCGATTTCGATCAGATTCCCATTAACTTAAATTAAAGGATTAACCGGTAAGATTTTTTACAGCAATTTTTTGCAAACTTTTTGGCTGTGTAATTCGCGCGTCATCCTTAATCTCTAATCTCGAAGACGAATAGCTCCATCCATGTTGACGAAGTAATATTCAGGTTGATAAATTAATCGTCGATTAAGGTAATCAGGACATGAACGAAGTTGAGCTCGAGAACGAGAAAGGATCAAGAGCCTCTTGAATGTCGCTTGGTATTAAAATTCTCTCGTAATTAAATATCTCACAAGAAATCTTAACAACAAACGTTGATTGAAATTTCAAGAATCTTTCGTAAAAAAAAGGAACCGACGCGACACCTGTATAACGTTTTATTCCCGTCTTTCGACATAGCATTAATTACACTTGTAATCATGATTCGGCTGAGAAACCCTGAGTTCTCGACGGACGTTCGTTTTCGTGTTTTTACGACCTTCCGTACTCCCCGTTTTCTGCTTCTGTCATTCACTGTTAGTCTGCCCTTCTCATTTCCCCTCTTCTTCATTCTCCCGCGCTGCTTCTTCCCTTTTCCCCCGGCATGTGTGCGTTACTCTTTTTCGTGCAGAGTCCCTTTTTCCCTCCCGCTCTTTGATCTGACAGTACGGCGACGTTTACATTGGCTATTGCGTGGTGATTTACACGTTCGATAGCGAAGAAGGCCCAACTTGTAAATAGAAACTATGTTCTTGATTGACATTTACGAATATCCGTTTAAATCCGTCACCGGACGAACAAATAGAAATTGATTTTTCTTCCATCCAAATGGAGAAGCACTAATTTGCTTTAACAAACACTGTCATCTTTGTATAATATAATATGCAAAGGAAAATAATTAAATGTATAAATTTAAATTCTGCAAATAATGAGTATCCTGGGAAAACAGCTGTCGAGAAAAGTATCAATCATCCGCAAAATCAATATAAATGATTTAAAAAAAATGGGTATTAAAAAATATATGCAAAATTACGTGTGTTTAGATACAATAATCGGAATAAAAAAATGAGTATTTTAGAAATTAATTATTTAAAAATCGGATTTTATCTGAAAAAGAAGCCGAACGTTATTCTTATGCGAGAAAATGTGGGGAATAATTCTTGAGATTTGTGATACTTAAGCACCACATGCACACACTTTACATCCTTTTCAAATTCCTCATTAGAAATTTTACATTTTCCCGAGTCTCGCCGTCGAACGAGAGATGCTTTGCTCCTCTCTCTTCATCCCGTGGTCGACACGCGCATCCCTCGCGTCCCCCTGTTGTCTCCCGCGCCGTCGCCTCCATCCCTATTTCTGCGCGACTCGTGTTGCCTGCCGTCAGTCGTTTTCGGTGCGTTGCGCGGTGCGTGAGTGACGTTTCGAAACACGATCCTCGTGGTGTGTCGGAGGGTTTCGTTCGAGTAAACGGGATCGGACCGACTGACGCAGGAGTTTACGCGCGGATTGCATTTAACGAAACATTATTATTGTCGAGAGATAAGATAGCGAAGCCTTGTCACGTCTCGGCGGGGAGAAAGGAGACTTCATCCCTCTGCGAGAGATTCGACCGCCGCGTAGATCGGGATCGTCGCCGACGAGTGACGTCGACCGATCTCGCTCTTGTGACGCGACGACGTGCGAGATTCGACGACGACCGGGGAATTGGTCTGATGCGTCATCTCGCGCGAGAGTTGATTCCATTGATCGGTCCAGCTACGCGGAGGAACATAGTACGTTCGCGCTAACGCCGCCGCCCTCGGCAGAGACTTGGAGACCCCAGACTCTATCTGTATTCTCGACCTTCACGCAGCGAAGGGGGGTGAAGAGAGAGAGGGGTATGTTTCGTTTACGCGAGGACGTGAGTGCAATTTCGACGGTCAATCGCGGAGAATCATCGTCGTGGTCCACGAGGACCTGATTTCCCCCGAGGAACACTGTCGTGTCCCGCGTCGTTTGTGTGCTTAAGGGGAGAGAAAGACGTTAGTATTTTTGGAAATCGAATTTTTACATCCTGGAAGATTTTTCCTGAGACATTGGTTTCAGCGGGAGAAACAGCTTATCAGTGATTCTTTGATATGATTGATTCTTGCCTTTAGTTCTTCCTTGGATCTAAAAGTAGAAACCAATCGTGATGAGGAATCACAAGATTCATAATAATTAATAAATCAGGAAGGTCTTGACAAATTTTCTGCTGAAACATTGTATTTGTATTTGCTGAGGAGAGTGCACGTCTCATCTCGTTTCCAAGATTTTTTGGGGCAGGGGTGCTCGAACGATACCGTGACTTCGTAGTGCTGAGGATTAGTGACGCTCGTGAGACAGATCACGTGTTTTGCCTCGTGATTGTTGCCGAATTGCTGCGGAATGCTCCTCGGCGGCTGCAGATATTCCATCCAGAATCAGAATGTGCCGTCCACGAAAATCGGCGCCTGGAATCCTTATAATTCTTTCCGAAAGTGAGTGCCGTGTATGTAGTTAATCCGATTGATCATTAATTTATTCCTTTGATCCTCGAAATCAGCACGCTAAATCCCCGTGTTATTATTTAAATTTTCTCAATAATTGTTTTTGCCTGTCTCTATGGTTTAAATGTCCTATTACGTTATGAATAATTTGAATAAACTAAATTTAATCACAGAATTATTTGAGACTTGAAAGAAGAAATCTCTGAGCAATTGATAAGAAAATAAAATTTAGTTAGATTGAAGACTTCGTCAAGTTATGAAAATGTATAATTTAGATTCGATGTTTGCAGAGGGATAACATAAATATTTTGTTGATATATTCGTAAACAATTTATTCCTTTATTTAAAAAATTCCATTTTTTGAAACAATTTATCGCGCTAGAAAAGTATTGAAAAGTAAAAGTTTTCACTGTGACGAAAATGATGGATATTACTTTGTGTCGAGTGTATCGATGTGCATTAATAAGGTTAATGCAGGTTAATGAAATCTAGTTTACCTTCTCTGTCGCGTATCTTTTAACATGCAATTAGCACCTATTTTAATATATTTGTATAGTCTAATCTTTAATAGAAACTAATAGTGCATCATAGAATTTAATAGTTTATATTAAATGCAGCAAATATATATATATATATATATATATTTTTTTTTTAAAGATTATCTGATGATATATTTTGTGACATAACAATATAATTATTATTCTAATTGTTATTTTATTATTATTGGCCGTACGAGAAATCCTTCGGTGTACTTCTACTCTCACATTCGAAATGTAATAATTTTTTTCTGCTGTATGTAAAATGTATGAAACAGTATGTAAAATGTAAGAAGGAGGTCGTCAGTCGTCATCATTATATAGTGCATATCATGAGGTACATTGCATTAATTTACATGTTTATGAACTCTTTAAATATTATTCCAGTTTTGCAATGATTCTTCGTTTCGATACTCAGAAGTTAAGTACTGATTGAATAAAAATATAAATTATTACATTGCAGACAGTAAATAGTTTATTCGTGCGGACACACACAGTCGTTACATCGTAAATAAAGTCCTACTGACAGGATCCAGCTAATTATTTAACCGCTCGGTCAATTCGTTTAACGAACCGTTAATTGAGGAAATTTTGCACGGCTGACACCTACGTGATATAATATATGTTATATGTGTGGTAACCAAGTAAAAGCAGGTCTGAATTATCTCGAATGAAAATATCATTCACTATTGTTTATTAAATTATGAATATTGTAATATTGCAACAAAACAATTATTAAGAAGATAATTTTAAAAAGTGAAAGATTCAAACGAGTGTGAATTAAGTACAATACTACGTATTTTACTTCTAGCCAATATTATTGCTATCTAATGATCATTGTTTTAGTTACAAAGAAATTATTTATTATTATGCCAATGTTAATATTAGTTTTGATGAATGTGACGATAATTAAATTTGCTAGATTAAATTTTAGCTTAATATTAATAAATTTTAAAAATTTGCTTTATTGTTTCACTTTTCCGTGGATTTCTGCAGCTAGAGATTTTTGTAACTTAAAAAAGAAAAAAGTAATGTAAATTACTTAATAAAATAGTCTATAGATCTATTTTTTAATAATGTTTTTAATAATGTTCTAATTATTAGAACAGATATTGAGATGTGTGCATATCTCGATCCATGTGGCTGCTTACAACAGACAGTTGTTATATCCGTATCGATTATCTGTTACATCTACCCTGTCAGACGATGGTAACTGATGCTGCCCTTTCATCAATTACTTCTTCATCTCTGCGTACAAGCGATACCTTTGTCTAGATTTCATTTCTTGTCTAGATCCTTTTTGTGCTACGATTTGTTCAAAAATCGAATCATTATTCTTTTATTGAACAAAACTGTATGTTAATATATTACAATATTTTCCCAATTACTTGATTTTAATTTTTATCTTTACGAACGTCAAATTCATTGTTATTCATCTTGAAACGACGTTTTCAGAAATGAAAAATTTTAAATTTAAATTGAGCAAAGTAAATAGGTATATGAAGTTAAATAAAAATAAGCTAAGGTTACTTATTTTTTTGAGTAAGTGAGGTTAAATTAAGTAATTAAATTGTGTGTGTGTGTGTGATCTGTATTAAAACATTTTTTTCTTTAATACAATGACAGCTGTGGTTAATATCTTTCATAATTAACTCGTAGTAAAAGATATATTAATTTTGAAAAAATCGGAATTAACTTTCCATAGATTGTTTTATTCTTCACCATAATCTAAAGTTGAATCATCTCACAATTAGTCAAAAGCACATAAATGAATCATATTACATCACGTAACGCATAATTAGAACAGTGAACGAACTCACGTTTAATGCTGTGTTATCGCATAATGCGTCTTGCACTCGTCTTTAGGGTCCTTTAACGTCATCCCCAGCAGAACTAAGATTCCCCGAAGTCCGTATCCGGAGTAGTTAAACCTGGTGTATAAGGATAGTGCTTAATATAACGGTGTCAGATGTGCACAGGAGTAAAGTCGAAAAGCTGACGTTGTGCACGTGTCTTCTGCATCCGTTTGCTTTTTGGGCATGTTAAAGAAATTCAATGGCCAAGTCAGAAAACTTCTTGAGTTGACAACTCAATAGGATTTTCACTCTCTTCATGATGTTCACAATCAATAATATTTAAATGTTAAAGCAAACAGTTAAAGTTATGATAGTTACATTATAGATGTAAAGATATAATCATTATAGATGAATAGATTAAATTAAATAATTCTTTAAAAATTAACGCATTAAAAGAGATAGAATTTTAAATTAAACTCTAGATTAAAATTAATTTCGAGGAAGCGAGGTTGTTATTTAAATTTTTGAAGAAAATAATCTCATATGTTACAATAAACAATAAAAAAATCACAGATAAAAAGGTTTTTTCAGACTTAACACTCATATTAGCATTTTGCTTACTGCAACAGAAGGAAATAAAATCCAATGTTTGTTTCTTAGCTACAAAAATTTACTTGAAATAATATTATGATTAAAAAATAATCTACTTATGTTCACATCATTTGCTTTTCAATCTTTTGTCAGTTTGTTATGCAGATTGTTTGTATATGTGTTGGTGTATCATTTCGTGGAAATTCATAAAGTATTCTGGTTTTATTTTTAATAGCTTTATATCGGTTTTTTAATAGTTTTATATATAATAATTTTAATAGGTTAATTTAATAGTTTTTTATCGGTTAGACAAATAGTTCTGGTTATTGAGGCAAAAAATATCTCAAACTAAGATTCATGCAGCGTTTCATTATTTTATCCTACGAGAATTGTTTTAACATTCATTGCTAGATTTCAAAAAATATATAGTTCTACATAAGTTCTGGAAAGAGTTCTGACGATATTGTTTTTTTAATTTTTAAATAATTTTTATCACTAGAAATAGCTTTATGAAGACGAAGAGAGATGCTAACCAATTCTAAATAGTTCTAATTGTTATAAAAGAGTTCTCGTGCAGTTCAAAGCATTTACATTCATAGTATTTAAAGTATTTTATATGGGTTCTAAAAAATAATTACTTTTGATTTTTAAAAATAATCATCAAAGACGCCTTTACATGAATAAACATGAAACGCCGGATGATTTTTGAGAGTTCTGTTTGTTATAGGATATTTTTTACGTAGTTCTGAATGTATTTAATTATTATTACCATATTAACTGCATTAACAGTTTTGGCAAGAAATATTATTTTTTAAATAATTTTGTTCAAGAAATGCAAACGTGTGAAAGTGAGATGGGCGATTAAAAGTTTTGTTCATTATAGAATATTTTTCTTGTAGTTATGAACATATTTAATTATTTTATAATGAGTTCTAGTAAGAAATTTTATTTTTTAAATAAAATTATTATAAATTTAAAAAAATAAAATTATTATTTATTTAAAATTATTATTACTTTAATGATCAGAACTATTTGTCTAATCTATAAAGAACTATAGAATTATTGAAAATAAAACCAGAATTCTCCATATTATGACCTTCCACAGACTGTCTTTATTGTAGCAAGTTTTTAATGTAGGATAGATAGGTAAATAAAAATAAATAAAAGTTTGTATTTAATTATTATATTATTATAATATTGAATATATAAAAATTAATATGTAAAAGTTAAATGATATTTAAAGTAGAAATATACAAATATCTTATTGAAAAATTCTGTTTATTTACTTTATTATTTATTTTATTACTTTACGTATTTCATTATTTTATTATTTAATTTTTTTCTACAGCTGGATTGATTGTCGAAAAATAATAGAATAGTATTTGGTTTTTAAAATAAACGGTAATACTAGCGCATAAAATAACTTCTATGAAGATTTTCAAGGAAAAGGTATTAGTAACAAATGCAAATAATTACGAACGACACTAAGCACGTGCATCATTTGTATGTACGTACATTTGAATTTTCTTTTATGTAACAACCACATGAAATTATGACATTACCTTCCTTATGTCTGCCACATGTGTTCTCTAATTATATAACTGAAGATTATACACAGATGCAGATACACGACTCTACGAAACCAATATATTTTTGTGCAAGCCATTTTCTCAGTATTGTTGCATTATAATCTGCACCAGAATCTTGCTATAGTAATCAATATTATGTAAATAATTTACAATAATTTAATTTGTATATAATAGTATGTCAAATAATAATTAAATCTAATTAGATCTTGGTTAATCATATACTAATTGTATAGCAGCTGTGATTCTTGTTGAGTTTAGTAAGTCTTACTTTCGTGGAAAGTGTGCAGTTTTCGTAATACTTGTTATAGATCTTCTCACATTGTGATCTTTAATGAGCATATTTTGTCACGACTCTATATTATTACGACTGTGTGTTTCTCTTAGAATGTTGCCTTTACTACGAAATGTGATATTCTTTGCACGATCCTATCGTGCGTTATGATCCGCGAACGCTTCCCGTGGTTATTTCTATCTTATGAGATTCGGTAGATACATCCCTTCGCAAAGGAATCTGTATTCCTTTTGTTTTAGAAGAGTTAAATAATTTTGTACATAAGAAAACTGTGGTATCTCAAGTAATAGTATACTAAATTGTACTTGTAAGTAATGTCTTTTGATTTTTAAACATCAGCTTATTATATTTGTATATTTTTTAGTTTTTTAATTTTTAAAAATTGTTCTTTTGAAATAATTGAAATAAAAATATATGATTATTAAATAACGAATAACTTAACTCTTAGAAGAATTTTCGAAACCAATCTCATGTATCTTTAGATTATTTCTAACGTATTTTACCTTTTTTAAATTATTAACTGCTTGTACCATTTTAAATTCTTACATTTCTTTACATTATATTTAATTCATTACATTTAACTCATTTCCATAAACTAATAAATTAATGACCTGCGCGAATGTAAGAAGGTACGATTTTATAGTTAATAAATTTTTTTACTTCTTATAGTTTTACTTGAATAGAAATTCTAATTGAAAAAAGTTGTTTTATACTATACTTAAAATAGGATAAAGACGAGATATCAAGTGACTCGATCAGTCAAACTTGAAGTCCTCTTACGATAAATAATCTGTGTTATCTTCTGATTGAGATTGAGAAGTTTATATAAGTGTAACGAAAGGTAAAGAGACGTGTATATACTATTCAACAAGTTTTTCTTCAAAGAAAATCTCATATCAGATTAATATAATGTATGATATTTACGGAGAAAGCTCTCTCTTAAATAAAATATTTGATATAAATAACGTAATTTTTTTTAAATTCCTAAAAATTCCATACACAAAGACAACGTGAGTCTCCTATCGATTCTGAGTCACTGTGTGCTTTTAGCTTGTATTTCACACCCATATTATCATGTCTTTACTATCTGGATTTGTTCTTTCCTGTTTACGAATGATGGAATCTTATGTGCTTTAGATTTTTATATACATTATTCTATGAACAGTTTTTTTTTTACGCTGTAATTCAGTAGCATTATATATTAAGATATTTCTCTATTTGTTTCCGTTTTTTATTATATTCTGCATCAGTGATTATTATTATTGCAAAATCGTAGTGTAACAAAATATTTACTTCTATAGAGATCCTTTATAGAATGATTAAATTTTTGCGACAATAAGACGTAATACATATCAAACTATCGAAGTAACTTTTTAAATAATTTTTGATTAATTTTTTAAATTAAATTTTTGTGTTTAGTCATCGCTCTCTTCGAGTAATTTATTGATCTCTAATGTTAAAAATATTATTATTAAGATATTTTTTTTACAACTGTGCTGTGAATTTCTGTAAAGCATAGCACATGCATCTCATTAAAAGTCTATTTTGTTTACAAATCTAATAAAAAAAAAATCTTTAATTTTTAACTGCGTTATTGTGAATAATTCTTAGTTACTTTCTGTTATAATTTTTAGATACTGTTATGATCTCTTTAAAGTTATTTTTAGAAACATCTCGGATATCCTTCTTGGAGATCGTGCATCGGCTCGTTGGTGTGATTCGCCATGCAGTATAACATAAAAGACGCGCGACGCGCAGATTAATTATCCATTTCGCGTCGCAGCGTTTCGGAAGATGAACTAAAGAGTAAGAGAGAGAAATAGAATTTATGTGAAATCTAAATAAAACCTTACTGGAAATCCTGCGATTTCCTACTACTCTGTCGTCGTCAGAGAGAGCTGCGAGACGGCTCGGCTACAGCGGATTAATATACCCCGCAAACACTACGTCACCTTACACCATACTAACAGTAATGACTTCTAAGCAAAGCTACGGGTGGGACGAAATAAACGATTAATTTCGCACATGCTCTGTTTTGCAGCCATTACGAAAGTGGCTTGTTATGTTTTATTATTGCATAATAAAAATTTTAGAAACATTCTGTTAGTATAAATTTTTCCCTTTTAAATCCCTTGCAATCGTCTAATTAATTTTATCTTATTTGTAGAAATAATATTCACTTACCAATAGAAAATACATACAGAAAAGTATAACGATATGGATTATTACATCATAGTTCTTACAATTAATATATAAATAAGTTCAATACCAACATATTACTTTTAAATTTTGAATCGTGATGAAAAATTTTGTGACTGCGATATTTCGAAAAATTGCAGGACTATTAGTAACTAATGTACTATTAATAATATTGGCAGGTAAGCGTTATTCGCGCTCTTTGTGTTCCTGTAAATCATTGTCCACTCGCTTACGTGTCAGGGCTTGCTTTGTTATGTCAGTTTTTTGGCTTTAAATGTCCCATCGGAGTTTGAAAATAGAACACTGTTCACTTTGATCCTTTTCAAACGTTTTATCTAATTCGGTCCTCGTTATATCTCGCCAGAAGCACGTACCTTCACATACCATTTTTAGTCTTATTCCGAAAATAGCTGCTCATCTCTTTATTATTTTACATTTCAATAACACTAAAATTATTTATCATATGGAATTAGTTCTTTTTACATAAGTTTATTTTAGTAATATTTGTGCATGTGTTGAGAATCATTCAGTATTTATAAGAATTTGACATGAATAAATTTACATATATTTTAATGTTCTATTAAGATCGAAATTATGATGTTAAAATAATGATTTATATTAGTAATTGAATAATACTGCGACTAATTCTTTTAACTTTACTCTTTGTTGCAGCACCAATATGCCGTTGCAGGACATCACAATGAGTCAAACCCTGCCATTAACGAACGGTGAGTAATTTGTATAGTTCCTCAAACTTAAAAGACAATTGTAATCTTTATTAATATTATGTCTTTAATACAAATAATATGCCATTCTTTAATTAACATTATGGATTTGTATCGCGTTAATTATTAGTTAATTATTATCAGTTAATGATAACTAATTATAAAATCTATAATACTTAAGATAAAATAAAGCTTTCGATAAGAAAAATAATTATAAATCTAAGAAATAAAATTCAAGAGCTTTCTCAGATATTAAATCTTTTAAATTTTCTGTTCTGCGTGTCATGCTTCTTCGATGATGCATACAATTAATATTTCTTTCGCTGGGAAGAGCGTTCCTAAGAATAGCCGGATATAATTTTACGCTCTATAAAGGCAAAGGCGAGGCGGAAGATCGTAGCGATCGTATAGCGAACGATTACACTCGTATTTATTATTTACGGCCTTGTTGCGGCGATTATATCATATATCAGTAGATATCTCGATGGATCGGTTCGCCACTTAAATGAGTCGTCATCGATATCGCAGAGTACTATAGGGTCACTCGATTATGCGGCTTTTTCCCTTACACGCCCACCTTTATTGGTCATTTCCCTTAAGTAATTGAATCCCCCTCCGGGGTTCTATTCCAATTATGACTGCAGATGTAATGTGCACGTGATGCTGTTGGCTATACTTTCAGTTGTACTATTCCTAGCTGACTATCATTTATCCCAATCGCGAAATATAAGAATTTATTCATTTTGATAAATATTTATTTCTACAAGAGTATTATATAAATTTCCTTGTGTGTTATTTAACAACAAAATTTGACGTTTGCTATTTTTTATTTAAAATTATTAATTAAATGTCAAAAAAATTCATTCATGATTTATTAATAATTTTTATCTCTCTCTAACCTTGGAATTTAATTGAAATTATCTAAATTAAAACTTGGTCAGGTAATTTTTTTTTTTAAATTAATCTTTGCCAGAAAATATTAGCCAAAGCAAATGTATAATTACAAAGAATAAATGAGACTTTTATCAGAAGCAACAGAATTCAGAATCTGTTAATCCTTATTTTTAATTTACAAACAAATATTTTTCTAATAATTTTTCGTCTAACACAAACGGAAACTATTTTCGACGCAGAATAAAGGGATTCTCAAGTACACGTTAAATATCTTTCAAACGCAAATGGATCTTTTAAATTTTAAAATAATCTTAGTATTCAGCATTATAAGCAAACGCGAATCTTCCTTTTAATATTATAAATCAGATTATTATGAGTATACCTCCAATTTCCATTTAAGATTACGAACACATCTTCCCATCCGCTCTTGAACAGCGAACATTTGCATTCGTCCGTTCAGAGGCCGCGTGAAAATGTATAGGAGGTCGCCATTAAATTGTGTGCCATGGTACAGTTCATTACTCCCATTCGCATAATTTGCATTTTCCGCCGTTAGCCAGCGGTTGTTCGATATTGTATAAAGATTCCGTTGCTTGGATCAGGGAGGATATCTACGCAAGGGTAACTGACCCGCAAAGTTATTTGGGTTTATTGTTAGCGAACATATGGACCCCGAATACACTACCAATATTCACATGCATTTGCGTATATCATACGCATATCATACATAGCATTTCGTACATAGATATATATTTTTGTGAACCATAGCGCGATGAATTTGAGAGAAAGACATTTGAGAGGAAGTGAAAGTATGATGCAATCTAATTCAAAAATAATGAGAAGAATAAGAAGAGGACAAGAAGATCTACGTGTTTGATCTGGAGCGGAAGTTAAAACTCATTTTTTATTTATATTTTTAATTAAGAAGGAAAAGATATGTGACACCGTGGCCACCTAATTGTATCTCACGCCGTGGTGAGGCCAACGAACTTTCTTGCTCGCGGTTTTATGAGCGAACGACGAGTATAGTAACTATGTGTCTCACACAATGTATCTGCCAATTTTTACGCTTCCGCGATCTCGGTCGCGAATCTGTCCAAGAAAAACCGTCACTTTCGGATTCTGCTTGGTAAGAGTGCTAGAGATCGATGTACGGAAAATTTGGGACTGTATGTAAATTGTATATGGAAGTTGATTAATTTTTTAAGTTACAAGTACCGTATAGCAGAGAGAAAATTAATACGAGTTTTAATGACCAATAATTATTTTAATAAATTAATTAAATAAATTATTTAATGGTTTAATTTGATTTTTCCTCGTGGATTCAATTTGAGCTTTTGATTTAAAAAATTTATGGACATTGTATGAGAATTGATTATATTGACTAATTCAACAAATTCTTGCTAACTTTTGTAACAATGATGTAATCAAAAATTTGTCGATATTAATATTTCCTGTATGATCTTCAAAGTTTTTATCTCATTTGTTTGAGATTTAAAGGGTCTAAAAGAGTCATAAGTCATAACTACTCGACCCAAATTTTATGATTTACTCACGTCATCGTTACAATTTAGCAGTGCTTAAATTATATCAATTGGATCACATCCGCACTTCGATTTGGTTCTCGAGGGGATCTAAAATGGTAAAATGGTCAAGGTCATTGGTTGCATGTCGCGAAATGAAATTAGTGTGCTATAGGATGGATGTAACATACTACAGAGTGGATTAATAACATTAGCTAGTCTTTTAATCCCGCTCGAAATGATTGTTTGTATCGTCTGAAAAGTGTCTGCTACGATCTCGCATTACAGGAAGCGAGCATTTATTTCGGGGGTCCAGAGGCGGCGCGTTCGTGACGACGTAGTAGGGGAACGGTACAAACGAAGTAGCACGTAGACGCATATTTATTTCTGTAACACAGGAGAAAAGTGATGATTCCGCATTTATTTTCCTCCTCCTATAGCCTAGTTTATACGAAAAATATTTTATTTTTAATTGTTCATAATTAGAAAAATAATTTCCTATGTTTGTAAGCATATACAATTCTTACCATCATTGGATACTCAATGCGAAATTTCTAAAGTTTCATATTTATTGTTATATTCTGCCTATCAGATTACAAATATAAATTTTCTAAAATACTTCATCAATTTAGAAAACTGAAAGCACTATTATTAAAAGAACCTAGGAATTATCAGATTTCGTTAAGTGATGCCGACGGCTTAACCAAGTAGCTTTGACGGTTCTCAACTTTATTACATGAAGATATATGTGTGCTATATATATTTTAATACATTATGTGATAATAACGGGAATATGTGTTTAAGTTAAAATATGTAAATAACACAGTAAAAAATCGAAACGTCAAATGTTTGCTTGCAGAAAATAATCCGAAATGTAAAATTGAACTGTTCTTTCCTGTCTCTTAATTATTCTATATGACACTTAATTATCCTGTCTCTTAATTATTCTATATGACACTTTGAATACAATGGTTTGTATATTGAACTTTTCAACGTGACATATGTTTGGTGATGCAACCGTTTATTCCAACAGGATTTGTATTTCCAATGCGTTATGAAATTACATGTGAGATTCATTTCTTGACTGTGAGATGAAATCGGTTACACGTTCATCGGTTCACAATCACATTCTGCCGATAAGCAGACGACGTGGTTGGCTGGGTTGTCGCACATCGAGTGTCGTCGAGCCATAAACACGTGGCGTCGCGTCGTGGTGTCCTACTAGTAACCGGGCTCTCGAAATAAACGGCGATATCGTTTGTTTCTGATCCAGGTCTACCGTAGGAATTATTGGCCCGCTTCTTGTTACCTGGGGATGAGCGAGCTGCAGTTTCAATTTTGCTTTTCTGCTAAAGACAAGTACGGCCGTTTAAAGCGACGCTCAATAAGAAGCTATTTCGCGAACGGTAGTAACGTGATTGTAACGGGATGATTCACGTATAGGCCATTGTAATGCGCCAGATGTATTGTATTAATAGATATAAACTCTGGAGGATCCCAAATAATGCACTGAAAAAAAACAAAACAATTTCTTGAAACTTGGTATCAATTTTTAAAATTATGTTGTAATTATGCGCGTGCTCACACACATATACACACACAATATAAACTGTATATTATATATATAATTTGCCTAAAAAATTAGTAAAATAAATTTTGTTAATTTTTTCTTCTTCTTTCTTTTCTTAATATCTATTCTATGTTTGATCTAGAAAATTCATTTAACTTGCATTGATTTTCCTATCAGGGTTAATTATTATCTATACCAGACTAATATTCTAGATATTCTATTAATAATAGAATAACAAAAGCGACAAGATACAGCGTATTCTCTTTCAGAAATGTTCAAAACAAAATCGGAGGCAGGACTTTGGAGATGGGTGGCAAGATTTTAATTGCCGGTTGGGCACTGACCAGATCGGAAATCTGGAGAGAGTAGAGGCCCGCGAAGCGGAGGCTGACCTGCCAAAATAAAGATAGTTTAAAGCCGTTCTGGCTTAAATGTGTCATCTATAAATACGCGAGCTCACTCTCTTGCTTTGCGGCATCTACTCGCTGGCGCGAATCGATATTGCAGTTACATTTCTGCCGAAAATCGCCGAGGGTCGTTACGAAAACAACACGGTCGACGGACCAGACAGAAAATAGATTTGTATTGGTGAGCGCACAAAGCTTTCTCCTCTGCTCTCTTGAGTTCCCCCGAGGCTTTTTATGCCGGCTATTAAGGCACGTGATGGCCACCTCGTCGATGACAACTAAAAACGAATTTATATTTAATGTTACGACAACATTAACTTTTACACCCATGACGGAGTCTTTGCACTCGTAAATACCTTGCCTTGAGAAAAAGATCTGTCTGGATTATTTATTTTTCTTTGTTATATTTAACCCTTTGCTGGCACCGTGGGGTACCAAAAGCCCCAGGCAAGTTCAGCCAATTTAAGTCCTCTTATGATATGAAAATGATACTTGTGGTGCCATCTGTCAAAAAAATGGAAGAATTTTGAGTTTTTAAGTGAAAATAGTCATTTTTTCATTCTTTTATCTGGGAAAAAAAAAAAAATTTTTTTTTTTCACAGTGACTATTAAATTTGATTAAAACAACAAATGGCACATGCTAAAACAAGTATCAAAGAACATCTGAGAATTTTTTCAAGTAAAAAAAAAGAATCAGTAGCTTCCTCGCAGCAAGCATTTTTATGAAGTCTCAAACAGCCCAGTGTGCCAGCTAAGGGTTAACGTCCAAATATATTTCGTACCACATTTCTGCATTTATTATATCGCAGAATGTATTTCAAAGAATAATGTAATATAATAGTACATTGTGTCATGAGTTCGAGAAGCGGCACTTTATGACGAATGTGAAGCTTGCAGTACGAGGTGCCGCTTGTTGACCGAATGTCACATACTATTTTTTGTCACTAATGTCCAAAATACCCAGGTCTCACTTTTGACGGCCTAGGCCGTTTTTTAAATGGATTTGGACATTATCTACCCAGGTAGCAAGCTGACGTTATCTGTCGTCATTTTAACGTCAAAATGTTGTCAGAAATGTCATTTTGACATCAAAATAACGACAAGTAATGTCAGTTTGCTACTTGGGTGCCATCTATCGTCCCAGGCAGGCCAAGAAATGGCATTTTATGGGTATTAGTGACAAAAAATATAATATTTATTTTTACACACAAAGTGCAATGAATATGATATGAATCATATTTATATGAATATGATATGAATAGGATTTCAATGGAAATACGTAATTAGAATTAGTGCTATCCTCGCCATCCACGTCATTCCGCGACATGATATTTTGGATACGAAGAGTATGGAGAACATGTATGTCGTTAATTAGATGAATCATTCGTGTTCTACTGGAGAATAATTGTTTTACGTAATTTTGACATACATTTGTCGTAAACTCGCGATTACAAACCGTGTACATGCAGACATTTTAAGTTTAACTTTATATGCTCTGTCGCATTCATTGCAGAACTGATTTTTTTTTATTCTCATCCTGAGCAGGTATGGCAGAATCTTTTATCACTGTAAAAAATATCGCTATAATCAATGAAATATAGAAATATAAAATCTCACACATTAAATGATTAAAATTACACTTTTAGGAATCTTTTAATTTTAAGGAACTTTCTTTTAGTTTTGCTTACTCATGTTTCAGTAGAGTTACACAGATCTTTTGATTCCGCAAACTTAATAGAAAGGACCCCGCCCAAAACCAAACCCAGTCAAATTGAATTGAAATTTTAGTATGATGAAGTTCAGACTGTTCTAATCACAAAACTCTCAATGGCCGCAAGCATTTTTCCGATCTTCGACGCTCTATAACTTGGAAACTGGGCATTTTCTGAACTTGCGGCCATTGAAACTTTTGATCAGGACAATCTGAACTTCGTCATACTAAAATTTCAGCCAATTTGACTGGGCTCACTTTTTCATTGGTTTCGTGCCGGGGTCCTTTGTAGAAAATGTCAAATTTATGAGAATAGTCCTCTTAAATGCCAAAGCAATTCGTCACCTTTCTCGTGAGTTATAAAGGGATATCTCATTCATGTTTTTCAAGAGCGATCAATTGGAAAAACGCACGTGGACGTTCGACCTTCATAGAGTACATGTATACGACACACGCGCATTTAGAATATAATTTTAACTACAAGTTATAGTCTTGTGTCTTTGGTGCTGCTTGTTGTTCTGTCGCAGTTAGTGTTTGTGCAGCCGTCGTTCAAGTCTCCTTTGTGACGCGATGTCCCGCTCGGTCCTTTTAGCGATTTCGCACGCATGTTTAAAAATGTAACGACTTCAAAACGCTTTTCGTGGAATGGGATGCGGTAGGTCGCAGCTAAGATCTTTTCTTTTCCCAAGGAGCCGCGAGAGCGACCCAGTAAGGATCGAAGTCACGTTCGGTATGCTAGATGTCAAAGATTTATCTATTAATATATTATTGCTGATTAGAATTGAATCGATGAGATTATTGTTAACGATACATTGATTGGTGTGTTCAAGTTATAGACATTGCAACAGCAAATTGTAACATGACTGTTTGCTTTCTGTTTGCTAGCAATTGCTGGCAAGTGATAAATGAGGATAATTCTAAAGACTGTAATAGTACTCTTTGAAGAGAACGAATAGAAGAAAAGAGAGAAGAATGATCATTAGCTCTTTCAAAGCTGAATATGCGAGCATACTACCGCAACTATTTATAAATTCTCACAATTCTAGACCGAGAAAAATTTTTATATGTGGTTATTATGATAGTTATTTTTAAAATAGGATAAAAATAACTTTCGAAATATCCAGACCAACTTGAAACCAAGTGATTTAAAGACGCGTGTTTCGTTTTTTTATTATAACTTCTTTAATAACTTTATTTAATCACAAAAATATTTATAGAATTATCTCTCTCTCTCTCTCTCTCTCTCTTCTCTTTCCTCGATGTTTTCTACACCGATTTAAAAAACATTGAATTTTGATTATTTTTCTGGAAATTATGAACAAATAAAAATGCACTGCGTAAAATTTATCTTATGTTTAGGATTTATATATTTTAGATGCTTAGAGTTCTAGGGTTAATATTACATGCATACAAATATTACATTAAAAATAATTTAAAAAAATAATTGGAGTAAGAAGTATAGCGATATTCATTATTATAGAAAATAATATATAAATATATATTCAATTTTTAATATTCTTATGTCGAAGCACAATTATTCTAAATGGGAAAATATGTTAATACATGCGATTTTACAGATTTTCTTGGAATGTTCACGCTTCGACATGAAAGTGTTAAAAAAGAATCTTTTTGGCGCTCGTTGATGCGCCAAAATAATTTAATTTCAAAGGTACATGGCAACGGCGCCGCCCGATCTTGCAAGGTGCATTTGGCATCGGTTAGATTTGCCTAGACAAACTGAAAATAGATTGATTCGACAGATGCTTATCTCAAGAATATTCTAAAAATAGCATAACGTGTGTGTGTGATTTATTTAAAACATGTGCAATTATATGAAACAAATTATAAGAATTCTTTATGCTATGTTATATTATAGGTATATGAAGTAAAAAAGAAATTGTATTCGCGTGTAGGAAATATAGATAATAAATTAATTATATATATATTTTTTTTTCTCTCAAATTTAGAACAAGTTAAAGAAATAATATATAATTTTTTAACTTGTTTCAAATTTGAGAAAAAAATAAAAACCTAATTTTTACCCCCATTTTTAGAAGAGTGAAACTTTACAGGGAGGGATGTAGAAGTATATGTTTATATGAAAAAACCCCCTTAATTTTCGACAAAGAATCATCTCCTATTCTTTGTCGAAATTAAGGGGGGTTTTTCATAAACGTGGATGGTTTGAAAAGTCCGTGCAAAAATGAAAACTACTTAATTTTTCGAGATAAACCTTTTTTATTTTTCAACGTAGTCTCCTTTTAGGCTTCACTTCGTCCAACGCTCCAGTTTTTTGATTCCTTCCAAATAATAAGATTGGTCCAACTCTGCAAAATAGACATTCGTTTCCGCAATCATCTTCTCATTTTAATAAAATCTCCTTCCTGCTAGCTATTTTTTCATATTGGGGAACAAGTAGTAGTCCGAGGTAGCCAAATCTGGAGAATAGGGGGGATGAGGAGAGAGTTGTAACCTTAACTTCATCAATTTTGCGACCACAACTCCAGAGGCGTGAGCTGGTGCGTTGTCGTGATGGAAAAGAACTTTTTTGCGGGCCAATTGTAGACGTTTTTCTTGCAGCTCGGTTTTCTTAAATGGTTTAATAATGATGAATAATATGCACCTGTAATAGTTTTACCCTTTTCCATATAGTTGATGAGGATTATTTCTTGCGAATCCCAAAAGATAGTCACCATAACTTTCTCGGCCGAAGGAACGGTCTTCGGCTTCTTTGGTGCAGACTCCCCACTGGCAACCCATTGTTTAGACTGTTCCTTGGTCTCAGGTGTGTAGTGGTATATCCATTTCGTCCACAGTGACGAAACGGCGCCTAAAGTCCTGTGGATTTCGCTGAAACAGCTGCAAACCGCCCTTGGAACGCCTCGTACGATTTCGTTTTTTGGTCAATTGTGAGCAATCGCGGTACCCATTTTGCGAATAGCTTTTTCATGCCCAAATGTTGATGCAAAATATTATGTAACCGTTCACTCAGATGTCTACAGCACTAGCAATCTCACGCACCTTCACTCTTCTATCATCCATCACCATATCATAAACTTTATCAATGATTTCTGGAGTAGTGATCTCAACAGGGCGCCCAGAACGTTCAGCGTCACTTGTGCTCATATGGCTCCGAAAATTTTAAAACCATTTATAAACTGTTCTAATTGAAGGTATAGATTCTCCATAATGTTCAAGCTTCTCTTTAGTCTCCTGAGGCGATTTGCCTTTCATAAAGTAATGTTTAATCAACACACGAAATTCTCTTTCATCCATTTTTTGGAAATCACGACCTCTTCGATTCAAACGAATGCCAAACACAGAGAAATAGACTAATCTGGCTGAAACTTAGTGTGTGTTCTTCCAAAAGATGCTACTAACTGAAAATATCCTCGATATTCAGTGGCATTATCTCTTTGATTTTGCACAGACTTTTCAAACCACCCTTGTATATATAATATTTTATGAAATACAGAAAAGATTCGCATATTGATAACGCATAGAAGCAGTTTTGAAATAATTTCTAGGACAAGCGTTTATATATATATATATATATATATATATATTATATATTATTATGTACGTGTTTTTATATATATATATATATATATATGTATATAAAAGTTTATATATTGTAGTATATATAAGAAAAAAAAATATAAATATGTGTGCGTATATATGTGTAAATAATGGTTTAAAATCTATAAAAATGATAATTTAGGATATTTCTATTGTAGTACTTCTTTTTAGGGGATATTATATATAGGGGATATCGTAAGAGAATGTATATACATTGAAAATAACTGAATGATGTTCTTTTATTTATATCGTTTTATCTGCGACATCGAGCTGATCGAGCGAGGAAATCGAGTAAGATGATTAATTTCGGGTTTAATGCAGCACATGTGCATAGTATTACTCAAAATTCATACGGATTCCATCAGCACGTGTCGGAAATAATGCGGCTAGAGTTGGGAACGTGATTATTCGAATGACAGATAGAAAATTGAGCTTGAAGGCAAACCTACGATTACCCGTGTCAGCCTTGCATGGGATATCGCATTGCTCTTTTTCAAGGTACCGCGTGCGGGAACGCATTGCCGGCACAATTTAACGTAAAGAATATATATTCCTTGAAGATTAATAGAGAATAAATATTAGCAATAATTATATCAATATCATATTATATAAATAATTTATGATTTAGTAGAGTTATTTATGGAATATTGTTCAGAAATTATGTTAGATAGAAAAAACTTACTTATTAAATATTAATTTTATTAAGATTTTTTATTTAAATATATGTATGATAAGAAAAAATATATATATTGGATAAGAAATATCAATTAAATATATGTATGTGAACAGAAATTATTATCTACAGAAAAATTTAATAGTAAAAATTAGTTTGTAGTAAAATTTAATAATTTAATTGTAAGTTCATACTGACACATGTTGTACACATATATTTAATGAAGTTAAATTTATCTGTAAGAAAATGTCTGTTTCAGGTGGAAACACAAGAGCATATGGTGAAAATTCTTCCGGGGACAAAGACGGAACAACAATGGCACGATTAGGAGATGGTGGAGGAGGCAGTGGCGGTGGAGTTGGTTACGGAAGAACCATGAAGGAATACGAGGATGAATTAAGCAATTTGAAGAAGGAGAATTTTCAGCTTAAGTTGCGAATTTATCTCCTGGAAGAAGGAAACCCTGCAAGAAATGGCATTAGTTTTTCCGACGAGGATGTAATCAAAACGAATGTAGAATTAAAGGTTGATATTTAATAAATAAAGATACAGCTGTTTCTATATAATCGAAAGGAGAATAATCTCTTTTTTGAAAGAATTAATTGAGTATGTAGAATAACATTTTTTCATGTAATTCTTTTTGTACTTTTGTTTTCGTGAAAGAAATTCAAAATATTTATCGAATATGTTTGAGTAAGTTTCCATTTAACTCCTTGTGAACTATTTTTGTTCATATTTATTTTTATGACATTGTCAATATCATAACTTATTTGTATAAATTCTTCTAGCTTGCTTTTATCATTGTAAAGTCTTCACTTTGTACATTACTTTTTGAGGAGAAAGTTATGAACATAATTATGTATTATATAAAACCTGTAAATTTATATTACTATTTTATTGTTTATCGTGTTATTAGCTAATCACTAATGCTCGATGATATTTAGGAAGAGTTGGAGAAATTGAGGAAGGAATTGATCGAGAAGCAGGTCCTTCTTAATCAAGCAGCCAGAGCTTTCAAATTATATGAGGAACAAAAAGTAGCAACTGCTCGTACTCAAGATCAATGTCAGCAATCGCTTGAAAAAGAACGAGAAAAAGTAACCAAGCTTGAGAAAGGTAAGAGAACTCGTTTTGTTTGTTGCATGATTATAGTACAAATATTTAAATTTATTTTCGAATACAATATATTTACATTAGATTTGTTCATATAGATTTGTTATTGCATCAAGTATCTATCGTGTATATTATGTAAATTCTTCCTGTTTCAGAATTAGCAGAGTATCGAGAAAGGGAACTAGATACATCCACATATTATAAGGAAACATTTGGAATCACTCCAGAACAGGCGTTAAAAAATGCGGAAAAGTTGCGACAGATGGAAGAACTGGTGGCTTCCCTCGAAGTAGAGGTATGCATGTATGGAAGGAACATTAATAATTATAAGGAGCGTTAATAACTCTGTTTCATAAAAATATTTATAACTTTATCTTTTTGAGATATAACAGCTATCCAATGATATTATAAATTTCTTAGTAATATAGTAAGAAATTAATAAGAAGAAAAAAAATTTTTTTTGAGAATGATAAAAAATAGATATATACATATAGATGCGTTATGTATAATTATATATATAAAATATATTAAATATTTATATACTAAATATATAATTAAAAGGAAATAAGAAGGCCATATAGGTTTCACGATCGAGCAAACACAAAGATGTCGTTTAAAAATTCCTCGAAGTTAAACTTTATTAAAAGTAGAAATATTGAACGTTTCGACTACACTGATAGTCCAAGAGCTCATGACATGAATTTGGGTAGGTGTTTTAGGCAACTTGAAATTATAAAAATAAGTAAATTTGAATGTGTGCGATTACGGAATGAAGAGTCTGGCAAAAAGTTTGCGGTTATTTTGCAACTGCGCAGCCTAGTACATTTAAAAAGAAAAAGCATAATCAACAAATATACTTTTGGCAAAATAAAATTTAGTTATTTTTTAACTTTAGCACCTATAGAAATAAAAAATCAAAATGCCAGACGTTTTGAATGGTTCTGAAATATAGCCAGATTGCCCCAAAGATCGCCACGACACTAAACTCACAAGTCACGTGGGGGGCAATCTGGCTATATTTCAGAACCATTCAAAACGTCTGGCATTTTGATTTTTTATTTCTATAGGTGCTAAAGTTAAAAAATAACTAAATTTTATTTTGCCAAAAGTATATTTGTTGATTATGCTTTTTCTTTTTAAATGTACTAGGCTGCGCAGTTGCAAAATAACCGCAAACTTTTTGCCAGACTCTTCATTCCGTAATCGCACACATTCAAATTTACTTATTTTTATAATTTCAAGTTGCCTAAAACACCTACCCAAATTCATGTCATGAGCTCTTGGACTATGAGTCTTCATCAGCATTTAAAACAATGTATAATAGATGTATAATAGACGCATTAAACGAAACGTCTTTGTTTAAAATATACATACGTTACATGAGTTTATAAATAAATAAATAACATAAAAATAAAAAAGAAAGTAAACATGATTAGAAACGGCAAAACATCTCGACCGGTCATAACTACATAACACGTATTTCTGATCGGTTCTATTATACCTCAACACGTGTGCAATTCCGGGTTCAATCTAGGACAGAATGCGATCTCTCACATATCACTGACAAAAGAAAAAAATCTCAAACGTTGACGCTGGTTAAGGAGGAGGTGACAGCATGTCTTTATCAACTGACCAACATATTCTCGTCGAAAAACGACGAATAAGTTCGTACCAAATTGGTTTTATATTTTAGACTGTAACGCGTTTGACCTTCTATTTTATCATGTCTATTTTTACCATCGTGACCGGTGTCGAGATGTTTTGCCGTTTCTAATCATGTTTACTTTCTTTTTTATTTTTATGTTATTTATTTATTTATATAAACTCATGTAACGTATGTATATTTTAAACAAAGACGTTTCGTTTAATGCGTCTATTATACATTGTTTTAAATGCTGATGAAGACTCAGTGTAGTCGAAACGTTCAATATTTCTACTTTTAATAAAGTCTAGTTTAACTTCGATGAATTTTTAAACGACATCTTTGTGTTTGCTCGATCGTGAAACCTATATGGCCTTCTTATTTCCTTTTAATTGTTGATTTATATCGAGCGGTATTATTATTCTAAATAAATATATAATATTTATATAATAAAAATATTTTTTTACAACATATTCTTCATTATCACGTGGGGAAGGGAATTTTTAATCAAATACTTGTAGTAAATATTAAATTTAATAAGTTTGATGGTACATTTCTAACTCTACAAAGATTTTGTTTGTCCGTTTGTAACGGTATATTAATCTGCAAGGAAATGTACATAGTAATTCACACGAACAAAAATTATTTGGCATTAAGATTCAGCCTGACCGGAATTGGCTTATTGTTTATTTGATTATTTACAAATATTCTTATAATTATCTTTAAACAGAAATATTACAAAAGTAATTGAATACATTATAAAAAGATGTTTAATAATTCTTATCGAACAAGATTTAATTAATTTAGTCGAAATTAATTTATTCAAAATTTTATACGGACTTTTTTACTCTAAGATGTTCCTTTTCAGTTAATAGTCTTTTTATGAGAGTGGTATATCAGCGTTTGTTTCCTTTTCTGCTGCGTATGATAATTTCAACATGCAGCAGGAACATTGATAATTTTAACAATGTCTAAAGAAACTAGTTAGGAAATTCTTGCTACGCGATGACACGATTTACGTTATGTATAAGAATTAACTCTACGTATATAGAATTTATAGACAAACATATAGTTTTATGATACATGATTAGTAAGTTCTTTGTCCCATGGTTACTGCAATATTGAAACCGTGTTGTTTCACTGATAGCGGTTGATAGCGTTAAGGGTATTGTTGAAGGGAAGAACCAAGGAGAACCAAAGAAAGAAGCTAGTATGAATTAAACATTTTTTCTCGTGTCTCTTGGGAGTGCGATACGAATTTTATTTCACTATAGTGAACATCTATAAAAAGATTTTACATGCGAAGGAGGAAAGAATGTGTAGTATTTATAATAAGTGGTATTTTTGTGATTTAGATGAAACAAATAACCAGCAGTTTGGAGGAAGAGCGGAATTGGGTACAGGAACTTGAGAATGAGAAGGATCAATTCAGAGAGCGGTTGGCCATGGAAACACGGTTGCGGGAGAAACAGGACAGTGATCGAGTGCGAAATATCGAAGAATTGTGCAATGAAGTGAAGGAACTGAAGGACCAACTGTTCAAGAAGGATTCCATTGTGCAACAATATAAAAACGATCTCGCTGAACAAGACAGATTGCTCAAACAGAAAAGTACATTGTTGGAAGAAAAGTGTCAAGCATATGAGGAGGTCAGCCAGGTGTCTGAAAAAAGAAAAAAGCAGATTATTCAGTTGAGGACATCTGTAAAAACGCGTGACGACGCCCTCACAGAGATCAATAATAAGCATCGTGCATTGTTATCACAGGTGAATTAAATGATTGATTTTTATTTCTTGAAATAAGATACTACAAGATTTTAATTATTATTTTATATCTAAACAAAAATTTTTTGAATCTTGAGATAGATATAATCATTTATGGCTGATTATAATTCATAAATGAGTTACATTCATAATCTGCTTTTATTGTTTTTTTTTGACGGTAAATATCTTGTTTTTTATTTTTGACATTATTTTATTATGATAATATATACAATAAATCTCTAGTTTTGGGATAATAATAATAATAATAATAATAATAATAATATACGGAGGGGAGGTCCCTGGGTCGGGCCCTTCCAGCGGCACTCAGACCGAGTCCATTGTGCCTCTAGTTTTGGAATAAGTGCTTTTAATAAAAAATGTGTAATGATAATAGAGCTGCAGAAGTCTCAAACTTATCCTACTATTAAAACTCATATAGCGTAGTTTTACATTTTTATTTTTTCTATTTATTATATTTATATTTGTTGTCATTGTATCTGTTGTAATTTATAATTATTTATTGTACTTTGTAGTGCGAGAATAATTATGGCAAACGTTCGCTGCCTAATAGTCCATCAGCTTTAATTTCGTTGACAAATGATTATTTTTCTCTGTCTATGGGGCAGAAAGTATCTTGTGTTCAAAGTACAACGAAGCATGATGATTGTGAATCAGATAAAGAAAAGGCAGCGAGTTTGAACTCGCCATTAGGTAGAGATTCCAAGGAAATCAGACGTCTTATAAAGGTTAATAAAATTTGTTGCCTCTGTTTTGCCATAAGATAATCTGGTCTTATTAAAAGAATTGAATTGCAGGAACTGGAAGAAAGAGACAATAAATTAAAACAACAAGAAGATATTAGAAAGCAGTTGATATTAAAATTGTGCAATGCTCAGAAGCAAGCAGAAAATTCAGAACAAAAATTGAAAAAAATGGAAATCGAACATCACAAGGCCATTAGAGCGATACAAGGCTTCATGGAGCGCGAGCAACAAATGCGAGACACGGATTCCAAAGAGCGGCAGAGTATGGAACTGGAGACGGAGTTACGCAAGAAGAGAAATAGCCACGGTCCTGTCTCGTTGAAGGATCTCGGCGTTAAGAACGCGGACGATATTGAAAACGATTCCTGCAAACAGGTCAATATTGCGATTCATCTCTGATCTTGTTTGCTGAGCTTTACATTTCAAATTTAGATGTTTGATAATTGGATCTTTAAATTATTGGAAGATTGTGTGATGCGCATCTTCAAATATTACCTTAAATCTTGAAACGTAAAGACACGCTTTGATTACTGATAAGCACGACTGAGCTTGATATATCAAACTTCTATCTTAGAATTGCTAAATTCATTTAACTTCTGCTTCTTGTTCTGCCATCGTCATTGTAATTGCATGATTCTTATTGTTGTAAACTTAAAAACTGCTTCTCTTGCAGTGCACGAATGAGATTTACTATATAATGTTTTATTTTAAATATTCTTGCTTTATCTTATATTCATAATTTATTTATACATGATAATTTTTTATTACTTTTTATGACGTAATTACGCGACATAGATAAATTTTAATATGTATATTTTAGATACTATTTATTGCAACAATTGTGTGTTCAAGATACACATAATAGACTTGTACTTTATTGTTTTTATAGAAATCTGTACATTTGTACAATTTTATTCGAACAATATTAATGTTTTTATATAAATATTTAACAATTAACTTTCAAGTTAATAGTTTTAGCTTTTTATTAATAATAATAATAGCTTTTTATTAATAATTACCACAATTCTCTCTCTCACGATAACATTACGCGATTTTTTTTCTAATAGTAATATTTAATAGTGATATTCTAATAGTGATATTTAAGTGATATAATAGGATAATAGAATTCTTTTTATAAAACTTTTTCGGAGACACATGAAATCTTATGTGAGTTCACTGCATTGAGGATAAAAAGTCTCTGCGATTCTTTGTACTTTTTTTCTCTAAAAGATTTTTTATTATAAATGTATTAAATATTTTATCTTTTTTTAATACTCAAATAGTATATCAAATTCCAGATAAAATTGTAAAATTGCATTTTGTTTTATTCAATATTTAATATTTTATTTTTATTTTTATTTTATTTGAGAATTGTTTATATATTTTTTTAGTTAAATTATGTAAACTTTCTAAATTTCACAAAAATGTAAAAGAACAATTTTAGAGAGTTATATGGTATATAGAAATTTGAATTACCAAAATTTATTAGGAGAAGATGTCATCAATCAGTCTTAGACTAAAAAAATTGTGCAAAAATAAGAGAAGTGTCAGCATAGAGTTAAATAATTAGAATAAAGAAAAGAATTTGATACAGAATTTCTGTAGATTAAATATTTACAGAACGTTACTTAAACTATTGCTGTTTTTAATTTTTCTTCTTATTACTTATTGTTTTTATATCATATATCTCTTCCATAATTCTTATTAGTCTTCCTCTTTTCCTCTTACTTCTGTTTATCAATTTTGCTTTTAGTTTTGTTAAAACTGTTGTTTTCTTGACTTTGTCAACTTCTTGCCAATATTAAAGTTTCCTAAGGAGTTCGTTGGTCGGAGAGAGATTTTGGAGTCATAAAGCGCGTCTGGTATCTTGGGAATACCAGAGGGAAGACACGGTCGTTGTCTATTAATAGAGACCGCTGCCTCTTCTCGCGACTTCTTACGGCCTATGCATCGCGATATACGGCAGTCCTCATACGAATACTCACCTCGACCGATCAGCCATCGCAGCCGCGGTAGCGACGAACGAATAATAATACAAGAATACAACAACACGAGCAACAACGAGATAGATTCGTCACTAATCGTTCAACTATCTCGACGATACTACGAAACGACTCGCGTCTGTAGGCTCCGGAAATAGCGAACGATTGCTAATTCTTAACATAGCATAACGGGAGGAAGTTGTTACTTTGCTCTACGTCGTCGAATAAGTTAAAAGAGTATTAAAAGATAGCAAAGAAGTTTGTGAAAATTTGATAAATTATATATTTTTTTAAGTTTTAAATAGAAGAATTTTGAGAAATTTTCTTAGTAATTGCGCGGAAACTGTAACAATTCATAATTAGCCAGTAATTATAATCGGTTGTGTATGCAATTATTATTGGCATCTTTACGCTGATGGATATTCACCAGTGCTGATCGTACTAGCACTGACGTAGAGTATCTATTCGCGAGTCGTTCCTTTTGTTGCTGCTTCCTGGTTGAGTTAAAAGTTCAACAATTAAATATGTTCTCTTGTCTGTGCGCCTCAGTGCGGATGGAGGTAGGTATAGTATCAGGTGTTGTCGTGAGTGCTTGTATTTCTTGGTGTCTTCATTAAAGGGTACTTGTGTTTAGTCAGGCTTTATAGATATCCTCTTTGCAGTGCTCTTTCAGCCGTATATTACAGATTAAAATTAGAAAATGATTTAAATTAAAATGTTAATAACTTAATTATTTAGATACACATTTTTGATTAAATACTTTTGATTAAAAGGCTTATCCAGAAATTAATTATTATACATTTAGAATATGCAATTTTACATTATTTGTGTCATATAATTTGCTTAATATCAATATTTTAGAATCTGCATGAAGAATATAGAATATTTTAAAATATCATATTGATGAGCGATAAAATAAATAAAATAGATGTTTAATGTTAAAATTGAAGATTAATAATCTCGAGTTAAAAAAGAGATAAATTCTCTCAATTTATTAAGTTATGATGAAAGAATATTCTGTTCAAACATTATATATCCGTAGCTTTACAACATATCCTATTAAATAGCACATATTTATTCACGTTCATGAAATCAAATAGAACCGACTGAGTTAAAAATTGTAATCTTCTTTACTAAAATAGTAACTGTGTGTTCTAATTTATAATTTAGAGTTATTTAGGTACGATTATAAAAAAAAAATTAACACAAAACACAGTTTTGAACTTATATGACGAAATTTTTTCAATGATGAAAGATCACATTGTTTTAATAAATCTTATATTTTTTAAGTCATTATCTTTTCATGTGCAAACTTATTGAAGAGAAAGTTTAAGAAAATGTTTGTATTCTTGTGCAGTAGAAGCAATTAATTTCGAAGTTTCTTTTATTATATTATATAAGTTTCAGAATGGCACATTTAGCTTAAAGAAAACAGGAGAAATGATAAGAAATATGTTTTCCTTTTAGGGACCAGCGATTGTCACACTCGTACCGCCGCGATGTTGGTCTAAGAAAATGAAAAATTAAATTATTGTAACTGTTTCCCTGCATAAGAATGTCTACTTGCATGTAACGTCTTTGCATTTTATTTTTTATCACTCGCGAAAGCTTGTTTCTTACATTGTATACATGAATTTGATATTTTATTGTAATTATTATTATATATATATATACATATATATTTGAATAAAGCAGTTTGTCAGTGAACCTAACGTTTTGAGTTTTATTGATATGGAATAATACTTTATGTTTGCAGCAACGTTTCGAAGAAATGGAAAGCAAGATTAGTGACCTACGAGACCAAATCGAGACAATAAAGGCTGAAAAGAAACTTCTGGAAAAACGGACGCAAGTAGAGTATAAAGTATGTATACTATAATATCACTTTTTATTCATTGCCATGATATCCTCAATTATAATTTGCAGTTGCAATATATTCGTATTTATAATAATAAAATAACTAATTTTACAAATAAGTGAATGACATAGTGCACATTGGCTTTTTAGTTAAATTTTATTAATTTTGCTTGTTAATTATATTATGTTTATTATTTATATTTCTCTTTGATGTATATGTAGTTTTGGTAATTAATTGCATAATTATAATATAAAATAGTAAAAATAGTAAAAAATATAATTATAAATATAAAATAGAAAGAGTTGAACAGGAAATATACATTATTTATCATGTAATATCATGATATTTGTTTCAGGTTTAATAATAATATTAAATATGTATTTAAAGACGAAGTGCGCTAAATGTTGTATTTAGAAAACAATATATAAATTTATTATAATAATTTATAGTAACTGTTATAATAGATTTTTTATTACTATTTATTACTATTTATTACTGTAATATTTTATCTTTTACAGCGTTTATTCAAACCAATTCTTAAAAAAAAATATTATTTACACATGATATATTTATGTTAATTGTTATCTGTACAATAAACATGACAATTTTTAATTAATTTTTAATTTATCTCACTACATTTTTATTCATATATATGCTTTTCCAAATAAAACAAAAAAAATTATAGTTTGCTTTTACTTATCTACTTATCTACTTATATAAATAAATTTATTTTTTTGTTGTACAGGAATTTCAAGTTCGTCTTTTTGATAAGGAGCAAAAAATTGAGGTCCTGGAGATGGAGAAGCAGATCATTACAGAAGATTTGAAAAACAAAATCGCTGAACTCGATAAGCTCAGGCATGTCGATAGTGAGAACGGTGTGGATGAAGTTAGCACCACTGACCGTCACAATGATACTCTGCGAAGGGAAGATCTGCTCGAGCAGTTGAATCAACGAAACGTCGAGATCGAAGAAAAGAATCATAAGATCGAACAGCTGACGAAAGAACTGCAGATGACAACTCAGAATTTGCAGATGTTAGTCAATACAGAATTATGGAGCAAGAATAAGGAGATCGCCAAACTACATAATCATATGACAGCATCATACAGTCACGATAGGAACCGTAATAAACCTGAAATTGTCCAGGAAGCTGATAGCAGCTTGCAGTTGACGAATTTGATTCACGAGCTGAGCGAGATCGGTGTTAAAGTAAATTTTACGAACGATGTCATTCGACTTGATTACATCAATGGGAACGAAACGGTAGATGTGAAGACGTTAAGTGAGAGCGTTCAAAGATTAACGAGTCAGCGAAACGATCTAGAAAAGGAAGTAGACTACCTGAAGTGGCTGAAGCTCGTGTCGAAGCCTGACATTGCCGCGGAAATCGATGGTTGCGGCAACGAGACGGAACGGGCGAAGAAGTATTGCGAACTGCTGCGCACGCATCTGAAGGACCTCGTGAAGTTCATGAAGGAGATGCTCAAGAATACCGATCGTGCGGATACTATTGGTAACGAGCAGAAGAAGATAGTATTGGATGTTCTGCTCAACTCCAAAATACTGTCGGACGATTTTGTGCGTGCTCTTGAAGGTATGAGCGTACAAGACGGTGCGATCATGAATGATAGGATCGATGGTTCCGTGAAAAGGAGTCGGTCGGAGAACGTCGTAGAGGTGTCGAAAAATCAGGCGTCGCAATCGGATTCCGAGACGTTCTCGGAACCCGACCGCACTGTCTCCATGGCCAGAATCGGTCTACAGGAAAAGCAACACAAGAATCTGAGCCGTTCCAGATTCACAAAATATACCAAGACCTGCAGCGACTCCGAGGACTCCGCGGATTATGTGCCTTATCATAAGACCTATCAGAACGACCTTAGCGATCTGGATGCGAACCACCAGATACAGGAGCTGAAAGAAACGAATAACATGTTGTACTCTGAACTTGGCGCCCTAAGGAACGATTTAGTCACAAAAGCTTCTTTTGATTGTGTAAGTATATCTGTATATTTTCAGATTATCCATGCATGAACATGGTTAAATAAATATTTTTAAACAAATTAAAAAAATTTATATAAATTTTTAATTAAAAATCAAATCAATTTATGATATAAACATTCCATTAATTAATTTAGGAATTTATAAATGATTGAATTTACAAAAACTGAATTTTACTTATCTAGATAATCGATGAAAAATTAACGCCGTTCATTACAAAGTTGGAGAAGTCACAAAGGTTTTGTGAAAAGTTACAAGCTTCTTTGGAGAAGAGAATACATGAGTTTCATACATTGAGAAAGGAGAGCAAGCAGAATAGCGTTCGCAAGACGCAATTGGAGAAAAAAATCAACGATGTCGAGCAAATAGCCAGTGAAATTACCAAGCAAAAAACTGATTTTTTGCAGTATAAGGAAAACTCTGAAAGAAAGACTACAGAAACCCTTTTAATACTCAATAAAGAGAACGAATCGGTGAGTGCCTACTTTTTTTTACATTATAAAAAATTTAACAAAAATTTCAATTATCTGATTCATTTCAGTTGCGAACGAGAATTAAACAGCTAGAGGACGAGACGGAAACTGCCAAGGCAACCATATCCACTCTCAGAAAAGAATTGGATCATCTCACTCTTTCGCATAGTCAGATACTCGTGGAAAATACCAAGTTGACAAACGACAAGTTGAGACTTGAGCAAGATATAAGAAAAATGGAAAATCGATACGACGTGGCTGTTCGTTCATTGCACGATAAATTTAGCAAAGAGGTAAGCGGAGCTGGATTAGTTTATGAAGGTACTTCTCCCGGTGTGTATCATTACTAATAACGTAATGTGACGTCGCCGTACAGATATGCGATCTCAATCAGATCAACGATTCGCATAGAGCAAGAGTACAAGAACTCGAAACGGTGAATAAAGAATTCAGGAGACACATGGCGGTATGCGAGGCTAGCGATTCGACAGCGAGCTCGAGCGGTGTGTCGTCGATACCTACGGACGCGACGCTCAAGCAAACTTGTGATATTCTGCAGGAATATCAACCTTATAATGTTAGTCGTTTTCTGTGTTAAATGCAACTGTCTGTTCCCAAGTTTGTAAAATATATTAAAAATGGACAAATGCAGTGTTCATTTTTAATAAGTGCGAGTCACGAATTATACATAATTGATATGTTATACTATAATACTTCGATAAACCTTTTAATAATTACATGTTATGCGCTAAATAGTTAGCAAGCACACTTTATTTAATTTAAATATTGCACATTAAAAATTAATTATTGTTACATTATTAGCATAAAGATTTACGATTGCATTTATGAGGAATTTATATTTATTTGATTATGATGAGTTATGCATTTTATATTTATAATAAATTTATATTGTGCACTCTTTCGTTAAAAATTTTCAAGTTTCTGTGATTAGTAAGATTTAAGCTTTGATTTTTGTAATTTATTAGGGTTCGCAGTTTTGGCAACCGATGAATTACTCTGCACTCGGAGGACGCAGTAAATCCAGTTGTTCGCCAGATTTAGGTATAGAAAGCGACGCAGCCGTTACTACAATGAGACCTTTGAAAGACACATTAAAGATTACAGAATCTATGACTAACTTATTGAGCGACGAAGACAATCACAGAACTCAAGATTCAAATAGTGAAAGTCCATTACCGATAGAAGGTGCGTTTCAAAATGCTTAAAAAAAAATTTGTTATTAATCACTTCTCTTTTTTTTTAAAACGTTATTTTATTCTTAATTTAAGACTAATTAGTTTTATTTAAGAATAATTGTTTTTTGAATTGTTTTTGAGATAAGTAATTTAATTTTGTAATTATCTTTTATAGGTCTTGAAGAGGTCGAAGCTTTGAAACAGGAGAATGAAGCATTAAAACGAAGACTGATGAAAACTAGAAAAGCATTGGAAGATACGTTTGAACACTTATCAGCGTCAAACAAGAACAAGAAAAGTGTTGAAAAGGCGATAATAAAACAACTTATGGTCACAAGAAGTATCCTCAAAAAGACGAGGACATTCGACGAACCTTCGGACAATTAGAGATTACAGACTGACTTGACCGATCAAAAAAATATGCATGAAGAGTGAAAAAGGAAGTAGAACGTAGGAAAGTTATTACTCGTTGAATTGTGTTCTTCATAGATTAATTGTTCATTCAATGTATCGTGTTTTATCTACGTTTCTTATTTATCTCTTCTCAAATTTGTCTGAGATGAGAGAACTAACGATACATATTGGTACAAAAAATGATGTAATACTCATTAATATTGTAATACTAAGTATTACGTGTTAAAAAATTTTTAAACGAAAGATTTCTAAATGACATATTTTCATACGAACGTAGAACAAAACTATTTTCACTATTTAAAGACAAAGAATATAACACGTAATATAAAACAAAGAATATAAAAAACGAAACAAAAGAGAGTTTAAGATGGATTTGTACATTGAGATTTGTATATATTTATATGGGATACGCGCATGATATTTTTGACATTTTTGTAGATTTTCTTTCACTGTGAAAAAGTTTCTTCCAAATGCTGAATACGGCGCGAACGCCGATATTAAAGTCTGTCTTCGTTTGTTGACGTATTTTGCTTTATGAATAACAGAAATTCGCATACGTGTGTACATAATTATCTCATATATCGTTATGTAGCATTTGTACATAATCACCATGAATAAAGTGCCAATGATATGCAATATTTGTGCGCAATATTTGATCACTGCAATGCAAGTGACGTTCATACATGTTAATTATGTTATATCATGCAGTTTAGTGTCTCGAATTTCTGTTCTCCTTGTTTTAGTTTTCGTTGTCGATGTCCTCCCATTTCTGAGACGACTTAAACGCACTCGGCAACGTGCCGCGTGTGCGTTACTTGAGAATAAAAATAAAAAAGAACCGCGCGCGCGCGGCGAGATTAAGATTATGATAGAATTTTTATTATCACTCCATGACTAGATAATAATATAAAGATCCGTAATAACTCATAGTGATGTGAAGTGTACGAACTACGCCAGACACGCGAATTCCTTCGACTGCACATTCGGCGAGGAGCGGAGAGAAATACTGTACAACATTAATCTTTCTTATAAGTCTAATATACCTTTCTTACCGTTTCCTTCCGTTCGCGATAATCTCACCCGTTGGTAGAATGTATATGAGAGCATGTAAGAAGGTAAGGAGAGCGTGATGGAGGATGGAGAGGGCTAGGAGTAACTGAGCTATAATTATATACAATTCTACAGTGACGTTTTTGCGCTTCTATCGCTGCTGCTGCTCATGTTGCACGCCAGTATACTATTTAATAATAATATGAGACGTATTTGGATTAGTTAACTTATTACTGTCCCATTTTATTCTCTATATTACAATTGTTTTTGAAATTGTTTTGGTTGCAAAATACCACTAAGCATGTTTCTTTCGATATATTCTATATATATATGTGTATTACATTTATTTAAAATCTTTGTAAAAATCTGAAACCTTTTTTTGTAATATCCTTAAAGATAACGTGAAAATATGATACACATAACTTAAACTTAGATATTTTATCGTGTTTGTAATTTGTAATTGCTTGTGAGACTGTTAATAAGACAGTTATAAATACAAAAGCAAACTATTAATCCAAGCGAGACTCATATTACTATTGCATGCATTTCTTAAATTTATCGTACATTCAAGTTGTTCAATTTATCTCTCTCCTTTTGATTATCAACATATTTTACGACTCGAAAATGAGTTTTCAATCTCTTCTCTGTATACATAATGTCGAGTCATGTACTATCATTAATCGACAGCTTATGTAATCTCGTAGTCAATCAGCAGCGAGGTGCAGTTCGAAGTTACTATGATTTTGATTGCACAGATCGGCGCGCAAAAATAGCAATAAGAATGTACAAGATCGCGCAATTTTGCTCAAAGATTGTGACGATTTTGCACTCGCTTTTCGGAGATCTCGAATTTGTATCTCAGTATAATAATAATTAAAGCGTATCCCCACGATGGAGGAATACGGACAATGGTGTTCCGAAGAAGCGTTTGCAAATACGTCAATTAAATAAGTTTGCAAATATCATTTGACGTAAACATTACTGTGCACGTGAGACTTTTGCACGGCAATCTTCTTACGCAATTTCAACTAGCAAAGAAAAGTTTTCAATCCACATTTGATTCTGAAAAAAGATATTGTTTCTCTGTACAATATCTATTCGGTAAAACTTGACACGAATATAAATTGTATCATTGGTCGCTGAATTAATATGATTTAATATCTTTTTTTTCAACGTTTCAACAGTACACAAGTAATTAAGGATAATAACTGAAATCGGATATCCTGGATTGGATCAACTTTTCCTACAGGTCTAATTCGTACTATTTACAATACACATTTCAAGATTCTAGGCGTCACACGCAAGCAAGATAAATCGTCGACACGCATGCCCGATGCCCGATTTTCAGAATGCAAACCTTCGAGGGTCGCTCAAACGATGACGATAAATCGAAACAAGTTATTTTATGTTGATCAAATATCGAACATTCCTTGCTTCCATTTGTCGATGAAATACAGCGACAAGATAATGTTATTAAAAATTTAGATTATATAGAGTATTTTATCTCTCTCGACACATTCTGAGAGATTATACTTGAAATGCACAGGAAGAAGATACAAAGAATAGGAATGTCTACTGTATTTGCGCGGCGAGAAAAGTAGTCTGGATTATATATTAATTCTCCCGAATGTTTGTAAAATTTTGTATGTAAGTTATATACAGGGTGTCCGGAAACTCGCCTGCACCACTTCTGGAGATGATTCAGAGTCCAAAAAGAAGCAACAAAAGTTATATAAACATAGGTCCGGAAATGAATTGTTTCCAAGTTATAACCACTTTTATGTTAAAAAAATCGTAATTTAGTTTTCATAATCACAATCAAAATAATCATATTTCTGCATGGCTTTTAAACAAAAATAACTTTATTTCGAACTATTTAGACGTTACTCAAGATGCACCACGTGGAGATATAGTTTGCTTGATATCCCTCTTTCAAAAATTTTTTTTACGATTAAACATTTTTATGAATTTATTTTCAAATTTTTAACTTTTTTTAATTTTTTGATATTTGTTAATACAATTACATTATTTTCAAACACAAGGATAAATTTAAACAAGTATTTAAATAAAATGTTCAAAATGACCGCCTTCAGCATGAATGCAAGCCCGTACTCCACGTGGTGCATCTTGAGTAACGCCTAAATAGTTCGAAATAAAGTTATTTTTGTTTAAAAGCCATGCAGAAATATGATTATTTTGATTGTGATTATGAAAACTAAATTACGATTTTTTAAACATAAAAGTGGTTATAACTTGAAAACAATTCATTTCCGGACCTATGTTTATATAATTTTTGTTGCTTCTTTTTGGACTCTGAATCATCTCCAGAAGTGGCGCAGGCGAGTTTCCGGACACCCTGTATATATTCAAATATTCATGTGAACCTAATCAAATATTCTTTGATTTTTAAAAACTTGCGCTGTGAAAGTCGGGCCTAGAGGCAGTGGTATGATCATACATGAATGGGTACATTCGTCGTGATGATGCGAATTTACTCGAAGATAGTATCAAATATCCATATCTTATCATATCTCAATACCTTAGAAACAAAAACTTGCACGTGTCCTGTTATAAAATCTCGATTTCTCATTTATATCCGGCGAATTGTTTTCCGGGCTCGTTACGGACTAAAAGAAATTAATTAACCCTTAGCTGGCACACTGGGTCGTTTGAGAACCCCAGACATAAAAATGCTTGCTGCGAGGAAGTTACTGATTTTGTTTACTTGAAAAAATTCTCAGCTATTCTTCGATGCTTGTTTTAACATGTGCCATAGGTTATTTTGATCAAATTTAATAGTGACTGTGAAAAAAAAAATTTTTTGAAGATAAAAGAATGAAAAAAAAAAAATTATTTTCACTTAAAAATTCAAAACTTTTCCATTTTTTTGACGGATGGGACAATAAGTATCATTTTCATATCATAAGAGGACTTAAATTGGCTAAACTTGTCTGGGGTACCTCACGGTGCCAGCAAAGGGCTAACGGATCGGAGCTGTGTCATAGATCACGACGAATGGATCCGCGAACAGTCCGGGGCACGTTTAATACTACTTCCTATTATTACTCGACAATCAAACTCCGAGAAACGAGGAACTTGTACATAAATATATTTAGATTAGTCGTAGTATCGAATGCGAATCGTACGTGCCGCAAAGGCTTCGACACGGCCGCTCGGATGACGAAAGATCGTGAGGAGGGACGGTGTAAAATACCGGCGTAGAATAACTTGTGGATTTGGACCGCGTAAGATGTTCGCGAGGATCGCGTGATCCGTCGTCGCTGAATAGATCATACTATCTTATCGTCAATTTTCTTGCAATACTTTATAGTCCATCTGGAATAATTCTATCACACGCGCGAATGATAGCGTAAAAGATCTGAGAGCGAAGAAAGCGATCTCTATTTATCAATTCAAATGTTGATAAATCATTAAAATTTTGATGATGATAAATTCCATAAATTACGTTGTCCGGAAGTAAATTAACATTATTAACATTGTTTTATAAATAAATTATTTTATAAATATTGTAAATATAAACAAAATTAATAACAAAATTGCACAATAATTGCAATAATTACTTGCAACATAATATCTGGAGAAAGCTGACGATGTATCTTAGAAAGATAACAATAATTTGTAAATTCTCAGTACATGACAAAATCTCGATATACGTATAAATATATTATCTTTATATATAAAAATAAATATACAAACTTTTCGTAGAGAAATTAAAAAAAAAATACATTATACATAATATAATTATTTCACACACAAGATATTCCATTAAATGAAAACGTGACAGATAATAAATTAAACGATTAACATTCTTGATTAAAAATAAAGATTCGTTTTCGCTGTTAGATCTCGCATACATAAAAAATTTCCTCCCTCGTAGTCAAATAGAATTAGGCTTTGCCGAGCAGATTTAGCGAATCTCATGAAATTTATCATTTTATTCGAAAAAAAAAACACCTTCGCGGAAGACCTCTTCAGCCTCCTCGAGGATCACGACGACGACGAGACCGGCATAGACGATCTCAGGTGAACGCCCCGCTCCGCCAGCACGTTATTCTATACGGTATTTGGCGACGCGCGCTTTTGGCGGGTTATGTGGCGTAATGGGAATGGGAATGAGAATGATGGTGAGCATGCGGGGGTGGCGGTTCGCCGAGCCAGGAGTCCGGCGACGGCGGGAAGTCGGGGTAACCGCCGCCACCGCCGCTACCACCACCTCCGCCGCCGCCGCCGCCACCGCCACCGCCGCCTCCACTCGACTCGTTACTCAGATCCGACGCTGGTCCTGGCACCATGCCGCCCGGTCCCCCTGGAATCATACGGTTTGCGTCAGTCGTAAAGTTGCGACTCTCGCACTAGAATAGTTTAACGCCCGAGTTTCTTCTTAGCTGTCTCGAGCCGAGTGTATTATTGAGCGAGCGAGACCTCGTCCGAAATGGGGTTGAAAGCTGGGAAAATTGACAGATTTGCGAAAATTTAGACGGTTCGAAAAGTCAAGAGAGCTAAGAGAAGTCAGCGAAGAAACGAAGTAGTTGTGGGAATTTAGAAAGTTAGAGAGATCGGAAGAGCTTGAAGATCCAGAATTGAGTCGGTAGAGCTGAAAGCGTAATTTTTCAAGAGTATATCGTTTGGCAATTGCTGTCAGGCCTACCGAGAGTGGTGTACACCGAGAGACCAGCGTCCGGCGGATACGGAAACTGGGGTGGTAAGGACGGTGATCTGGACGTTGATAGATACGGAGGTGTCGTCGCACCCAGGTATCCGCGGGGCGGTCCACCCCCGGCTCCGTTGCCACCGCCGCCTGGACTCGCACCCTCGCCATCCAGGCCCATGTTCACCACTGTTCCGTAACTGTCATTACTCAAGTCTGCGAACAAATTGTTTTCTTCATTTACACACTTATTATTAGAATGCATAAGCTTCTTGTTGAGGAAAAATATTCGTAGAATTAATTCTATTGCTCTAAAACTAATAAAGATAAAATACAGGGTGCGTCAGGTATTTGAGGACATATTGACTTAAAAACTAAAATTTGTATATTTTTTAGAAAACTTGTTTTATTTTAATGAAACTTTTACAGCAAAGTAAGTGACCTCTGTGCTATACAGTTATTCGATAAAATCCCCTTTAGCGGCAATAACAGCTTCAATTCTCTGCCGAAAACGGTTGCATGTTCAATGAATCAAGTGATCCTCGTCCATATGGGTCATTACTCTGGTAATAGCTGCTCTGAGGGAATAAAGAGTGTTATGGGGATGTTTATTGGTCTCCCGTTCAACAACGCCCCATACATAATAATCTAAAGGATTAAGATCCGGGGAGCTGGGGGGCCACATGTTTGGGGTTATGTGATCATGCAGATTCTCGGACATCCAATCTTGCGTTCTCATTGCTTTGTGTGAAGGAGCAGAGTCCTGTTTCATGTTTTTTGCGCTTGGCAACACTTTCCACATTGCCATCAGATACTTCTAACTCTCGACGAACTTTGTTAATAAAGGCTCGGGCGACTTTCAAAAATCGAGAGATTTCAAGATCGCTGTGATTCGCGTGTATAGCGACGATAACAGCGTGTCTTTCATTTCCTGAGTTAGCTTATTGTCTTCCATTTATAATTTGAGGTGAAAAAAGAAAAAAAAATCAATTGCTATGAAGTGCCAAGCACATATGTGAGTGTCCTCAAATACCTGACGCACTCTGTAGATATGACGATATGGATATTAGAAAATAGATTGCTAAAATGGTACATTCAGTCACACGTCGGGAGCTACCGTAACGAGTGATCATTCTAACACCCGTAAGTTGGAAGTCAAGCCAGCGACTGGCATCCATTGTCTGAGTTTCTCGGTGCTCAGATGTCTGCTATCCGAGGGGAGGACGATCTTTTCAAATATTCAGGAGATCGCGGAGGCTAACTGCCGGCTCACCGTGTCCGAGATTTCAGGAAGATTGCGGGCCAACCTTGAATTTATGCTCGCTATTACCTGTACTTACTCGGGAAACGACTACCGCGTATTATTCGTCTAGATTATCTCGGAAGCAGTTGACGCGAGTGACCTCGATAATTATTTGAGGGAGGTGAACCTTGCGAACGATAGCTGCCAGTTGCATGGGCAATATTTAATTTATATTTAACTTTTTTAATAATAATAAATTATAACGTAATCGGCAAAAAAATGATTCAGATCTGCTTAGATCAAACTAGATCTGAGTCGACATGATTTGCATTTTAATCTGCATTAATTGTCAATTGCATGTCTCATGTTAAAAAAATTATTTTTGACTGTTAGATAAGAGTTTTTGGTGTCTGCTCAGATCTGACACAATTTTCTCTGTCAAAAACAATTTTTTTTCACTTTATTTACATGTTTTTTAAGGAATTTTATTAATTTCCAACCGAATAAAATGAGATATGCAATCGATTAATAAACAAAATGCAGATCTGGCCATATCATTTCAGATTTAGTTTCAGTTAAATAGATCTAAATCATTTCTTCCCAAGTATAAGTAACATTAATATCTTGCTAGAAATTAACTAGAACTAAAGAAGATTTTGATATTAGTTAAATAACCAAATTTTACATGCATTCAACTAAAAATACTTTTATGTTTAATTCAAAAATTCAAGATTTTAACCCTAATCCCTCCAACCAAAGAGTCGTTCATGGCCACCCCATTTCTAACAGTCGTTAGTTGTAATGTGCGTTTTTCAACAAATAATTGTTAAAAAATATTTAAACAAATAATTTCCAAATTTTCTTTACATTAATTTTTAGTCGAAGGTATAAAGAGATTATAAACATTTTTGTGAAATTTTTCAAAACTATTAACATAGTGAAAAACGCACTGGACATGAAATACTCTGGTTGGAGGGATTAAGTTGCGGAAAAACGAGGGATTAGGGTTAATTTGCTTAGCTAATTTGTTTAAAAGTTCAATTTCAACGTTGAAGGAACCGATACATATTTATAGTATTACAGGAGATGAATTATGTACGATGAATTGCGCGACGTCTATCTCTCAGCTCTTCTTACCATATTTTTATTGTCACCTTTATGTTTATATCAAAATGATAATACAATAATGCAACTCACCGTGATGACCAAAGGTGGAGTCCAAGTCTACTTTTAGCTCGTCTTTGTCAAGAAGCTTATCGTGTCTAGGCGAGTGACCGCCTGCACCGCCTTTCATACTGCGAAAATATTGAGACCATCTCGTTCTACCAGCATCTTTCTTCAGCCTCTTTTCTTTCGCCCTCCTACAAAGACCATGATGATAGTAATTAATAACAATTATACCAATAGCTACTTTAAAAAGTTTTGTTTTTAAAACTTCCCAAAGCAAAATCACTTAATCTTAGTAGTATAGATTATTTAATAAATTACCAATAAAAAAATATTTTTCTTAGATCTTCTAATAATTCGAAAGATAAGTCTACGTAAATCCTAAATTATAAAATTAACTTCATTTTTTTAAATATCTCGTTGCGCTTAATAATTAATTATTTTTTCGTAGGCAACATTTAAAAATTATTAATACACTTGGACCTCATGCTATGCTAATACAAATATAATTTATATCAAAATTATATATCTATATATAATTATATATCAAAAATATATGTATATATTATATTGGCGAAATATTTCCATTTTATTTTATAAATATATTTTAATATAATTAAATATAATTATAAATATATTTTATATATATATTTCCATTTTGTTTTATATTTATTTATTATATTTTATATATATATTTCCATTTTTTTAAATATCATTAATAGACGTTGATATTGAACGCTGATAACATAAAAGAAATAACTAAATTCTGAGATGATAGACATTTTACGTAGTGCTAAGTGTTCGGTTATTTATGATAAATACTCATATCTCTAACATCTCGTATAAATTTCTACTTTCCATTATCATATCGCTGAATAGTGAAAGAATGTATCTTATCTCGCGACGACAGTCTGATATTAATCTCGTATTACGTCGAGTATCGCTTTGAATTTTCTGGAAAATTGCACTACACGTGTGCAGTTTTATGAGTTTATATTCTATACAGTATATTTATCTGCAGTCATTGATAGACCTTATTTACTTATCCTTGACGTTATTTTCACGGACGCACTTTCTAACACCGTTCGCATCTGATAAGCGACGGAGGTCAGCGACTAGAACTCTCCTTTTATAGATAAAAGAATTTTTCGCGACAGATCGTTATTTTACCTACAATATCACGTAGTGCCACTTGAGCGATAAGAGGGAAAAATGTGCATCCACGGTTACAAAGTACAATGCTTGCGGATATCATGATCTTGGGTACGTAGAATAAAGTTAACAACTTGTATAGATGTCAGTTTTATTATTATGATCTTTAATCCAGTTCTAGGATTTATTTGAATTCCAGACAATTCAAAGTGAACAATTTCAATTCTCTCTACGTTGGCGTCAAATGATATATAATTTTCGAATTCGGAAATTAACTTTTATAATGGAAATTTATTTCTGCCATTAATTGAATTATCTAACATGTTTTGTGTTGCGAAAGGGATATATATATATATATACACATACATATATATATTCGGATGTCTCTCAACATCTCCGAATCTCTCGATTGCTTCCATGAATGGCTTCAGAAACCATATTACAGGCTACACCAGACGCTAATGCAGAATCCTGACGATAAGCCATATACTTCTCTTTTAATTTGATGATTTCATCAGAATCGAAAATTAACTTTTCTCTCTTGTTCGTCTAGTATTCAAATCGCGTTCACACCGTTTCCCATTTATAACGCGTAATTTTAGATGATGCATTTAATCGGACGCTACTTTTTTTCTGCATTTTATTCTCTCATCTATGTTATATCTCTTGAATACAATGGACACGTACACATAGTTCGAATGAATTGTGATGTAAGGTATCTCTACATGAAGAGCTTGGGATATGGGAAACCCCGTAAGGGGCTCAACTATCCGACTTTTCTTACCTATTCTGGAACCAGACTTGAACGACGCGCATATCGAGACCCGTGTCCTGAGACAGCTGTTCTCGCACGTGCCTCGCCGGCTTCGGACTGGTGTTGTATGCCAGCTTGAGAGTTTCGAGCTGCTTCGCCGTGATCGTCGTCCGCGGCCTCTTATTAGGTTGATCACCGTCTATACTTCCCCCATCTGCCAGTTCTGAAAGTCGCGTAAACGCATTATGTATTATGTATTATTTTGCAGATCTCTATCACGTTTTATATTTTTTGGAGAAATTCTTGTTATACATTATATATATATATATATATATATATATATATATATATATATGTATATATATATATATATTTTTTTTTAAACTAATTAATCGATCAGTAATCGATAATTTATCAGTTATTTATATTTATGTATAAATATATTTTAAACATATACGCTGTTTAACTTCAATTTCACGTTCTTTTTTATCAAGAGGAATTATGAGAGAATCAAAAATATTATAAAAACGTGAAAATTATTTGTTCAATTTTTAATTAATGCTGAGAAAACAATTATCGCGGAAGGTCATATTTTGAGTAAAAATTAAATTTTTACGAGAAAGGATCCTTTCTTGCGAGAATGTTATTTTGGCAATTTAAAGGGTTACATAAAGATTATTTCTTACCTTTCGCTTTCGCCTGTTCGTAATCAGGCTTGCAGACAAGTTTTCTATCTTCCATGAGATAAAATTCATCGCCAGTGTCCAGTTGCCGAGAGCAAAGAGCGCACGAGAAACACGTGAGATGGTAGACAAACTCCTGCGCCCTTCGTACCACCTGCGAAGGTGCCAACCCTTGGCCGCAGCCCGCGCATTTCGTCCCGAAACGCCTGCCACACCAACAACATACAATATTTTCACATTACATTCACACATCAATGACAAAACTATAACTAGCTGACATGACATTGTCGCGATTCGTTAAATTGGATAATCGATGCGAATGCAGATGTTCACTTGCAGCAATCATGTTGCAGTACAACTTTTTTGTTTACTCTACATAATTATTTATGCTGATATTTTTTTCTTTATTCTTATTGTAATGTTAAAATGTAATTAATAAAAATAATTCTAATAGTTTACTGTTAAATAAAAGATTGGGACAAGGATACAAAGAATGGAAAATATAATTGAGAGAAACTCGGTTCAGCTTTTTGAAAAAAAGAAAAGCAGTATCTTATCTTACGGATGGACAAGAAAAAACATGCTACTCTTTCGGAAGTCGATATCGAAATATTGGATATGTATATTGAATAATATATTTTGGAAATATATACGTTTTTGCCTTGTTATGGTTCACTATTATCAATAAGTAGATAAGTTGAACAAATAATATTACGAAAAGCATTAGAAATTAGATTTGTCCATTATTTAAGTGGTTTTTTAAGACATAAACATATAATAAAAATCAAAAATAAATTAAGATTAATGACCAGTAACCAAATATTGTAGATAAACTGTAATAAATAATCTCATATACAAGGATATAATTTCTGTACACTGAAGAAAAAAGTTATTGATATGACCAAATATATTAGGTGACAGTATTTCTTTAGTTCAAATATATACAATATTTTTTTAAGTTAAATATACGTCATTTATTGAAATATATTTCTTTGCAAATATTTTTGTGAATTAACAAATATTTGCTCGACTGCCTTTCGCTACATATAATTTGATCAAGAAATATTAATTTGATTTAACACTTTTTTTTCTCTCACAGTGTATGTATATTAAATGTATTACAAATCCACATGACATAAACAATATTTTGAAAATATTTACATGTGTTATATATGTAAGTAACGTTGTGACAGCAATTATTGGTGCTTACTTGAAGAAGTCATCTTTGCAGAACACATGGCCGTTTCTCGCGAAACATTTGTCGGTCAATCTGGCACCGCAGTCCCGACATGTGAGACACCTTGCATGCCAACATCTCTCTAGGACCCTAAGAACGTATTTATCCAAAATAACTTCCTGACATCCGCCGCATTTTGGTATCGTGGCTGTAACACGGATCGACACAACGGATATAATAAACAGTACAACAAGAGATTAGTATTAATAATAATATATTTTTATATGTTTATCATATTATAATTTAATTAATAATAGTATATATGGTATGTATGTGTAAAAAGAATAATATAGAACAATATATATGAATAATATGAACATATGAACAATATATTTTAATATATCTTTTTACATATTAATAATAATTACATATTAAAAAATAATAATTTAAATAATAATTTATTGTCATTATTTTCATTATAGATTAAATATTTATGAAGGATATAAAATTGAAATGATTGATATTGAAAATCTCAATTATGACAAATAATATCTATATGAATATTTGCAATAATGTCAATTAGACAACACAAAGTCTGGAAAATGATCTAATTAAATCAACATTTCTGCAATTGTAATAAAATTCTAAATAAAAAATGATAATTTTTCACTCCATATAGTAGGGTATATGTGAATTATTCTTTACAATAATAGATAGAATGTTTATTAGTATCAAAAATTAAATCGATTAATCGATTTACATATGGATTAATTGTTTCAACGTAGGAAGTGTTTTTGTGGCAAATAATCGGCGCACAATCTGAGTTGGTAGAAGTATACAAAATTCACGGAAATATTATTAGGCCATTAAGATCCAATTCGGACCGTAAATGACATATTTTTCTAATTAAATTGTTAGATATATGATGATTCTATTCCACTTGCTATTATTTTATGAATTCCCTTTTATTTACGAATTTATGAATTCCCTCTTATTTATCATTTAGCTTAATTTTATCATACACTTAAATTTTTTAGCACGAAGTTTCTAAATATTAACTAACAACGACTAAATGCGAAACTTAATATTTATCATTATTGTTCAAAGCCAAATTTCATAAATTTTTTAGAATGTTTTCAAATACACTGAAGGAAATTAAGTTTTCAAACCGAGATAATATTTTTCACAATACTAATAGAGAGGAACGCTGTGTATTATTTTTGTTACAACAAAATGGTTAAATGATTAAAGCTCTTTTTTCTTCATGAGAAAATTAAGGTTGCAGAAGCTCGAATTCGAGGAGGAGAGATAATCTCAACAGTTTCTTGGTGCTCGTTCGTCGGCACTTACAATGAAGGATCGTTGGAATATGCAGAGGTAGATGATCGAGCTCAAAGGTGGGCTGATCTAGCGGATACATATCACTTTGTGATATCGCGGAACCGACGCTGCCTGCACTGCTGCGCTGTTCCTGGCGAACGCTGCGCGATTCCGGGCTGCTCTGCGGCGTTAACACGTCATGCCGTTGCGAACGATACATCCCTTCCAGAGGGAGAGCATCGTACCCCAACAACTCCAGTCTCATCTTAGTCATAACTGCCACCGCTCTCGCGTGCAATCACACTCGCCGCTATTATCTGTTACACGTGCTCCTGCGATTTCAGCGAATGCAATGCTCCGTGCCACATCGGGACATATCGATTCTTTTTTTATTGCGCGTGCCGATCGCGATTCTCTTTATCAAGAAGTTAGGAGAAAAAGACTCTCCACGATATCTTCCTGTTGCTTACTGTAAGGCACGATAGTAGGGAAGAATAACAGTATCTTTGGAAAATCCAGGTCTCTTATCCCAAAGGCGTATCTAGTGGAATTAAAACTTCAGGTTTTTTTCAAAATTTTCTTCGCAAATTTGTTCTTGAAAAAGAAGACACGTTTTTTCATTAAAACTTTCTCGCTGATTCTCCACTAAAAGTTTATTATTATAAGCTCTTCAAATTTTTGTCATTGGCACTTAATCCATCTTGACTTGGCAGTTTATTCTTCAATCGGACACTTGGAGTTCACGCGGAATTGCACGAAACGCATGTATCGCGGTATCTTTCGCCGGAACTTCATTAGATCATAATTATGGATAATATAACGACGTATTATGAAAGCTCGCTTTGATAATCCGAACAAACAAGTCTGACTGTTCGCCAAGTTTATCTTATCGCACTAACACTTCGATGAGTATCTCGGCGCAAGAAAGACACTCGTCGCGACAACAGTACAGTACGAGGGTACGCGCACGACTAGTTCGCCAGCAACGATGTTGCTTGTGCGCACGTGACACTCGTGGGTGTGGCGGCTGATTGGTGGGGCGAGTGTCTGGATTATTGGGTGCGGTCGGCACCCACGCCAGCGTCTGGTAGGTGCCGATTGGTGGGACGCTCGGCCGCCCCCCAATATGGCGCACGCTATACGACTTCGGGAACCGCGTTGCTGGGGTGCTGTCCTCAGCGTGAAGATGAGAGGATGAGGGATGTTGAAGAGTGAGGCGAGGCGACTATCGTCGTCATCTGATGTTCGCTGATGGTGGACGATATTAATCCTTTCGGACGGAGTGTCCGCAGTAAGACGCCGACGAATGTAATCCGATCTTCTGCATTTATGTATTTTACTTATGCGTTATTAAAAATGAGATCGTACGTCTTTTTGAAAAACAGGTGCTGAGTTTTCATTATTTGGATTGATATGTAGAAGTATATTTTTATTAGCATGTGATATTAAGCGCTCAAAGAGAGCATCATTTTCATTGACAGTGTTGAAAATATAACACTTAAATAGCACGGAAATATAATAATTTAAATTTTGTAATATTATTACTTTTTAAAAAACTATTTACTACTAGTATAATTCTACAAAATAATATAGGCACATTTAATATCGTGGTTTATAGGAAAATAGAAGTACATATATCATTCATGATGAAAAGACACTTGTTATTATTTATTAAAAATAAGTAAATGAAGAATTATGTAAAGCATGATTATTGCATATAGATTGAGAAAAAAAGGAGCGGAAAAGGATAAATTTTGACGGATATTAAAAATCCCCGAAAATACTACTTTAATAACTCAACGCGGCTTATTAATGCGTCGCGGCGACGGTATTCATTGGTATTGTTGCGCAAAAGAATTCGAGAGCCATCCCTTTGGGAATCCCTTTGAGCGGCTGACTGATTCTCCTCGATTCGGTAAGCAACGCGGAACGTGCTGTACAAGGATAACGTCTGTTTCCGAGCGAGGAGTCCGGAGTGCGAGGAGAAAATGAGAAGGAGAGGAGAGGAGACGGAGGGAGAGAAGGCGAGAGGACAAAAGGAACCGAGCGAAATTAAGAACGGTCATGGGGATGAGGGACGCCATTTTATAATCTTGCCCGGAATCATTTGTGTATATTTTTTCTTGCCCGCCCATCATTTCTGTGTTTCTTTCTTTTTTTTTACCCTTCCCCTAAGTCCGCACATATCCGACCGTACGGATCGATTGCACGCGCATAAACGCGCGTAGATCGTAGAAGCCGCAGCTGTGATTATGGGACAGTTCTCTGATCTCGGTTTACTTTCAACCGCTTTCTTCATGTTTAACCCACGCAAAAGCAAGAAAATTGTATTATTTAGAAAATAACATTTTTCTCTAAAATTTTTATATTAGCATATTATTATTTATATTATTATTTATAAAATAAATTTATAAATATAAATTAAATTTTTTATTAATTTTAAGTCAATTTATATTATATATATATATATATATATATATATTAATATCTATTATATTTATACTAATATATAAAGAGAAAGCCTGTTTTTTTGTTACCGCATAACTCAAAAACTACTGAACCGATTTCCTCCAAATTTTGACACCATATTCTCGTATACACTAGGACGGACATAGGCTATATAGCATGTCTAAAAATATTTTTATTATCCAAAAATTGATGTTTTTATTTTTTATTATTTAAAGCTTTATTAACCCATATATTACATTGATGTCACCGCTAGGCGGCGCGCAGCTTCATCCATCCGCAAATAGATTATACATATGAGCATTGCCGTTGGATTTCTGTATTCACGGATTTATTCGCCGGTTCTACTCGGTTGCCACTATGCCTCGAGTACGATCAAATTTATCGAGATCTACTGCCCGTGCTTGAAAAATATCACTTCCAATACGTATGATTCGGTCACACTATTATCTCGGGCGAAGCCGAGACGGGGGACGCTAGTATTTTATATATATATTACAATAGAAATACATTGTAAAGAAAAAAGATTGGTCTTAATATATGTCTGTGAATGAAAGAAGTATATTAAGGAATATTAGTCCATTTCACTCAGATTAGTATTCTACAGCGGAAATTATTTCTTTCAACTGACATTGTTCTTCTGTTCTAATATATTAGAATTATTGTATAGCAATATATAAAATTCAATTTTAACCGAAGGATTATGTCATATAGCGAAGTGATGAAAGTGCAAACTCTGTTCATTTAGCTAAACAGCAATAGCAATTTATATCACTAATCACTCTGTTCTGTCGAATATCTCGTCTGTTCGCGTTTTAGCCATAATTTAGGTCAATTCTTCAAAAGATTATTTGAAGCGGGGATTCAATCGATCACCCTATGGGTTTGGCTTTTGCCGTGAAACAGGCGCACGTTTATATTTTACGCGTGCAAATACGTCGGACTCGCATAAAGGTCTGATCGATCGAAGTACGATATTTCCCTAATGTATCGCGACGATCGTTAAATTTTCCACCTGACCACGAGGTAACAGATGGCACGACGTTTTCTATGCGCATGGTTGATGTCCATGAAATCTGTCGTGCATACGAGTCGTCGGCATTACGTCGCTAAAAGGGTGCACCGCCGAAAGTAAGCCACGCGGCAAATGAGTGTCAGAAATTGTCTGATTTTTGTATCAAGTACTGTGTGCGATGCGAATGCACCAAATATATGTATACTGCACACAAATCGCAGGGTGTATAAAGTGTTTCGATCGAGAGGAAGATTTGAATCGTTATAGCTCTTGAAATAGATTTTAAATTAGTTTCTTTTGATTTCTGAAATTCTCAATTCCACACGACAGACTTGGCATAAAAAGAATTACAAATTTTGCACATGATTATTTTCCGTAAAAAGAAACAAAAAAGATAGAGGCTACAGTAAAGTCTATTCATAGATGTTACTTACAAGTATAAATAAAACAAAAAACTACTACTTTTCAATGTCCTATATTAAAAATTTTAGACAATTTTAATTTTACAATAGTAGTCTTTTTGAGATTTACAATTTTTCCAGTTTTATTTATATTAATTATAAAATCATAAATAAAGCTTTAATAAGTAAAACTGGATCAAATTGAAAAATATGAACAAATTTGAATTTGAAAAATATTATAAATTACTAGAATAAAGCCCGATCAAAGATGACACTTTTTCTCTATTAATTTTAAATCTTTTATGGTAATAGTAGAGTAGAGAGTAATAAAAGTAATAATATAATTAAACTAAATCCGTATGTATCAAAATACGTAAAGTTCATATTTAAAGCTTAAGATTTTCTTTTATCTTATCTTCGGCTTCTTTGAATTTCTATATAAAGAGCTTAGAAAATAATTTTTATATAATAGAACTTGGAATATAAAGCTATATAAATTTATTTATAGACTTCTTGTATAAAGTACTGTATATATATATTTAACTAAAAAGGAAGCTTAAAAAGCTTGCAAAGATTGTCGTTATATCGTTAATGATTTTCTAGAATTGTTACACTGAGAAAAAAGTTATTAGTAATACACTTATCAATTATTATTATGACAATATTTTTTAAATTCTTTAGTGTTTAAGTTGAACATATATTTTTTTGTATTTACCGAAACATATTTTTTTCGAATTAACAAATATTTGCTTAATAAGTGTATCCGTGATCGCCGCATACAGTTACATAAATCAAGAAATATTTTTTTCAACTCTTTTTTTTCTCTCAGTGTACGAGTTATATTCGAGGTCTTGATTTCGTCGATGATGACTTTCTTTCAAAATCGACGATGGCACGGAGATGTTTGCGATTGCGCGACCTCGTGACTTCCGTGGGCGTCCTTCTACCCGAGCTTCGATCACGCAAGCCCACCCTTTGTCGGTTCCGTCGCATATATGTCGACACGCCTCCAGGAGTCGTCCGTCACCGTAAAAAGCATCGCCGCGGGGGATTGTAGGGCGAAAGAAGTTCGTGAAAGGGTGTAGAATGCGTCGAACTATTCGCTTCACGCACATCTATCTCTAGTTCGCATATAATAATTTATAGTTGTGAGCAATTTTATCGATATAAAAATCTCCGTTTTTAGAGAAAGGTTTTTGTTAAAAAATGTATTTGCGGGAAGAAAAAGTTTTTAATTAATTTAATATAACAAATACATAGAATTACTTTACTTGATAAGTATATAATGTTTAATATCTCTCTCTCTCTCTCGCGTGGGCGAGTTTCTGATATCTCTCAAATATTTATCTCGCGATATGTTTGTGGTATATTAAATATATCAAATATCATATTATCTCTTTCTATTCGGATGAAGACTAGCTTCCACATCCCATTCAATTGATTTCAATTTTCACCAGGAAATACCAGCTGGAATCAATTGTCGCGGTTCTGGACTCACAATTAGCGAACGGAAAGGCGACCGCTATGAAATATAAAGGTCGATATACGCGGTACGTTTTTTAATTTAACTTGTTCCAGAGCCAGCCGGAGGAGGGTGGCAAGGGGAAGACCCGCGGAGGTAGTCTAACTCGGGGGATACGACTGTATATAATCGAATTTGCACCGGGGAGATCTCTTTCTCTATGGGCGTTTCCATTACGTTGGCGGGTAATAAATTATGCTACCCTTGCCGCGTAAATAGATTTGAATTTATGCTGCCTGCTTTGCCCCATTTACGCATATGCTTTTTATTCATCTTCCAGTGATGCGGCGTATCGGCGATTCCTTTCGCAAATCGTTTACTTAAATCGAGTCGTTGCACAGTAGATGCAGCATTATATTCTTCGCGAGGAGAATGAGTGTAAATGAAGACATCAAATTATCGTGTATAACGTGTCAACAACATACGTACCATGCATAATGAGCTTTTATAAAATATATTAACGGTTTGCAAAAAAATTATGTTATACTTTTAAATAAATAATTTAGAATTCAGGACAAAATGATATTACTCGTACAGTTTTTTTCACTATATTTGGTACGGTAATAAATCTTTAATAACATAATAAAACTGGATAATATTCTATTTTAACACATTTTTTGCATTTTAGCAGACATCAACATTGTACGTGCCGTGCATAATGATCTTTTATAAAATATATTAATAGTTTGCAAAAATTAATTGTTATACTTTTAAATAAATAATTTAGAATTCAAGATAAAATTTCCTGAATTCTAAATTATTTATTTAAAATTATGATATTACATGCATGGCTGTCCGACAAGTACATTTTTGTTTAAATTTATTTTAATAGAAATAATATTACTCGTACGGTTTTTTCACTATATTTGGTACGGTAATAAATCTCTAATGGCATGATAAAACTGGATAATATTCTATTTTAACAGATTTTACATTTTAACAGACATATATTGTCCGAAGACGTCTTAAAAACTATTTTAAAAACTATATCAAAAAACGTTCTAAAGACATCTTCAATAATGTCTGAAAAGATATTTGAAAATTATGTTTCTCAAAACATTATTTAGATCTTTAGAATACACTACCGCAATATTTATTGATTAGAATAGCATAATCAATTTGGATATAATATTAAATAATACATTTATATTTATATTTATATTTATATATTTATATTTACTGTTTTGACATCTGATTGAAAAAAATCCATACTAATTTGGCACAATTTAAGAACAAACGTACAATACTCTTGCATTTGACAAAGCTTTAATTATTGCTTTAATTATTTCACTTTAAATCTACAAACATAGGTCCAGTTCTGCTTAATGTCAAAGGTTTGACTTCTTCAGATCAATGCGCGCGACTCCATAGACTCCAGATGTGCTATTGTGCTGGTGATGTCGGTGTTGAGGAAAAGCGAGTCTGGTTGAAGGTGGAACATGCCCAGAGCGCACATATCCACACCAACGTGCGAGCAAGGAAGAGCGATACGGAATGAAAGGGGCGCTCGCGTGGGTGCGCCGACATGGTAGAACAAACCGTGGACACCCTCTTCCACATCCTGCTCCCGTTTCCTCCTATCCCCGGGCTCGGGCTCGTATAAACCTCGCGAAAGACCCTTCGCAAAGCCCGACGACAGCCCTGTACCATTGTCGTTGGCTCGAGCGAGAGATCTCTCGCGAATTAAATGGACTTAAGCGACATACGGGGCGCGCATTTGCCCGTTACATCAAACTCGATGCACTTGCACGGAGACCTTTCCACCTCGCTTCACTTGGATTTGCCTGGCAGGTGAAACACGACTGGACACACAACGAGGGAAACGTAGGCGGATAAAGGATCCATTCAAAGGATGAAATTTTTGATTTCACTCAACTGCCGTTCAACTTTGAACGTTAACTGCTTAACGTTAATTACATCGTTAATTACATTAACTCCAATTCTATTAACATAGCTGGACTTAAAAATAGTCAATCATGTAACCAGCTAGTATTTATTTGTCAATTCCTCGTTATCGTCGGCGAGTATACTATTTGGAACATTGATTGTCGTTGATGGCAACAATTTCATTTTTAAGCAATTCTGCGAAGTCATCAAATTTTAACGTCACCAGCTTTAAATGATTTGCGCTTCGTCAAAGTTTCGTGGCCAGGATTTAGAAAAACCCGCTCATGAATACAGGATCCGTGCCATCCGAGTGTGTACATCGGGCGAGGGAGATTCCGGCCGGCAATAAAACGAATCCGACGTGCCTAACCAACGATATTAATAAATCCAATATCTTCCGACCGATAAAACGGCAACCGAGCCGTCGCGTATTCGTCCCACCGTCCATGTCCCCGGCCTCATAAACAGTTGGCCCGTCCGTTGCGTGCATGGAGTCGGGAATTGTGCAAATACGTATAAAATGTACGCACAATGTGTCCGCGGAGCCGCGTAATACGCGTTGCGGCTCACGGACCTTCGATAAAAAGGCACCAGACACCGAATCGCCCTTTTCCGAATGATCGGCACAGTCGTTTGTCTCGAGGAAATTGTCATTAGTTGAATTATCGCGAGTCATCAATCTTGTACATATTTTGTATATTTTATTACAATCCACTTGCAACATACAGGGTGTTGTAAAAAGGTATGTAAAAAATTTAAGGAGATATTCCTCACACCTGAAGAATGAAAAAATGTTATATGGACATAGGTGCGGAAACGCTTATTTCAGGAGTTATGTTGAAATCGCTGAGAACCATTTACAAGATTTTTTTAGCTGAACAAAAATATCTCTGGTAATCTGAAAAAAAATTTTCAAACATTTTTTCAAACGTTATTCAGTATGAAAGTTTCCGTTGCACATAGGGAATTTTCAAAATTTTTTATGTAAATTGGAATGCATTATCGAAGTAGTATAAACCCACAGCACAGAAAGATTGCAGGAGCATTGCACAGATATTGCTCGAAAATATTGTAATATTCTGAGGTTGTGAAATTTCCGCAACATTGCTGCAAGATTACGGCAGCGTTGAAATGTCCGCAGAATCCTCAGAAACATTTCAATGAAACATTCCAGCAATAGTACAATGTATCCGAAACAATAAAATATTAAATCAACATTACAGTGAAAAGTAGTAATTTCATACGTTGACATATACATGCCATATCCGCTACTTTAAATTTCAATGAATAAATAATATTGTGATTAGGAGACATCACTTATAAAATGTGAAATTTTAAAATATCGTCCCCTTTTTATGCTTTTTTGTGATGTAAATGTTATTTTCCTTGAAATTTCAAATATCGGATACGATATGTGTCAAACGTATAAAATTAGCTTTCATTGTAATTATATATTTATACAGTAAAAACTACGCTGTCTAAAATCATTATATTTTGATAAAATGTAAAAAAATATATATATATATATATATATAAATTATATATAAGCTCTTTCTTGGAGGCTTACGGACAATCACTGATATTTTTGGGAGTTGCCAACTGAGATTCCTTAGAATCAAAATAGCGGATAATTGTACTGCGCTTTACTCTTTGTGAGACTGATAATCGTACTAATTAATCGAATTTCTCTTTGAATATTTCAGTAATTGCTGGATCATTTTGGTGAAATATTATAATTGTATCTCTCCCAAATGTCTGCGCAATATTACATTGTAATATGCAATGTTGCAACGTTCCTGCAATATATCTGGAAGCTTTTGTGCTGTATGGGTACTTACACAAGGAACAATTTAGGATTAATTATTTTAGATGACAATTGTTTAATTAGGTTTATTTACATTTGGTATAATGTGACCTCAAGTATACAACCTTGAGTTACAAATGTTGAAAATGTTCACTATTCGCCTGGAGCAGTGACACGTCGACGCATCGATTCACGGATCAAAAATGCCTGGCGTACAGTCAATTCTGATTGCTGTTTACGAATAAGGTTTACCAGAGATGAACATATTTGAACGTGTACGTGAATCAATGAGGCAAATAGTGAACATTTTCAACATTTGTTGTAACTCAAGGTTGTGTACTCAAGATCACATTAAAACCAAATGTAAATAAACCTAATTAAACGGTCGTCTACAATAATTAATCCTAAATTGTTCTTTATGTAAGTAATACAGTCAACAGTATTTTCAACATAACTCCTGAAATAAGTGTTTCCGCGCCTATGTCTATATAACATTTTTTCATCCTTCAGGAATATCTCCTTAAATTTTTGATATACCTTTTTACAACATTCTGTATATGTTTAATCTAATATGCTTCATCTAAAAGATCTATATCGGGGGATGCTCCGTATATTGATTCAATTTACACGAGCAACTTTGATCCACCCTCTTTGCGATGCCGATCGAAACCAGGCAGGGGGCGATTAATCGCGCTCGAAAGAGAAAGAGAAATTCGCTCGCGAACCTGAGAGATCTGCCAAATCACGGCGCCATCGGCTATCGTCATCAACCGTGTTATCAAAGTAATGGGGTTTGCATAAAGGTACGAACAGTGCAAGTGCCATATAAAATAGACGAGGGTTCCCTCGCATGAGAGGATGGTACCCCACACGCATTATTTATGCGCACCGCCCATTGCGTGTAAGATATACACGCGCGCGCGCGCGCAAGCTTCAATTCACGCATATGGGGACATTAGCTACCCCATTAAACATTTTATCCGCGCGCTTCTCCGGCAGGAAAAAATATGACGTGGTCGTACCTGCGACGATTCGCCGGCGAATTCATCATTTCTCGCCGATATGGGGTGTCCGAATGATGCTCGCGAATTATGCGAATCACATCAAACTTCCAATCAAAGATTTATAGCTTTTTAAAATTTGACTTGTTTAAAAAAACCCCGAAATTATTTCCGCTCGTAATAGATTAAAACTAAAAAACTTCGCTGTCAATCAGATCAATCACGAGCAAGTTATTATATCGACAGACAAATCTTTAATAGTATGAAACTTTCACATGGCAATAAACGTTTCGATGAAGACTTAAGCCTTCATCATATTGACGGGAAAAAAAAATATATATAAACAAACCGTAAGCGTGTCATTTGTTCAAGTATAACCAAAAACCTTGATTCTTCCTTCGAATTTTTGTCCATATAATTTGATTGGAAGTCCATTGGGTTGTCCATAATTATCCGCTTCAATTAATATAATTGCAAGTCGTTGTCAGCTCTCTTTCCAGATTGGAAAGTTGAGTACAGCCAATAATTCCCTCTGGTTGAATCAAGTTAAAAGCTGTGTCAAAATTTGTTACAAATAAAGGATTCATTTGTTATAAATAAAGGAAATAAAAAAATTATAGCATATAACTAAAAATCGGAAAAACTCCACTCACTTGTAGAAAATGTTTTTGGGAAGTGACTAATTATTTGAAAGATCAAAAATAGGATATCTGTCATCATTACTACGGTTTGAGTGAAACAGTCACCAAAAACATAAAACCATCTCCAAGAGATTTTATGTATTGTATATAACTACTACATTTTCGCCTTTTAACGGGGATTTGGTTTAAAAAATGACATTCGAATCATATTATATGAAAAACAAAAAATTCGAAGGAAGAATCAAGGTTTTTTGGATATGGTTTCTTGTCGCCTCTCATATGTCGTTTCACACTTGAACAAATAACACTCTTATAATGCTTACCGGTTGGTTTATATGTATTAGTTTTTTACGTCAAATTATTAATGGAAGCTTTGTAAGTCAAAACGTTTATTGTCATGTGCAAGTTTTACATTATTAAAGATTTGTCTGTCGATATAATAACTTGCTCGTGTGCTTGGTCTACAGAAGATTTTAGTTTTGATTTATTTAATTTGGTATTTTCCTGACATAGAAATTTTAGACCTTCAAGAAACTTGTTGGGATTTTTTTTCAGAAATGTAATTTCAAGTATGAGCATTTTAAAAAATTAATAGGCGCAACAAAAATTTTGTGATTTTATGCAAACGTAATGCTTCCTACGTTAGTGTAGCATGCTGACGACTAGACAAGTTGAAAGAGCACACGTTTAAATGTTGAAAAAGGTGAATAGTGTTACGCGCGTTTTGCATCGCATTTTATGCAAGTACTTGATCTAAATGGATTGTATCTGATCGATGACGTCCCGTTTCGATCGCAGAACTCATTTTACTGGCGTTCGCTTAACCTACTTTTGCGAAACGTAACGTTCATGATCACATAATAACGTGCGTAATAGAAATATCCATACTTTCATACACACGCAAGCACGCACGTACGTCCGCAGGTCTGTAACGTCGGCCGGTATATGTACTGCGGGTTAGAACATTTAGCGAGTACATTAAGGAAATTGCGTGGACTCTTTGCACCGCGCCCTGCCTCTCACACTCGCTCGTATTAAGCACACACGAGCGTCAGCGACTGGAGGTGGCCTTTTCCGAAGCAGTGTCTCTCAAAATCTTTGAAGGTCTAAAGTACAATGAAGAGACTATGAAAGGATCCGCGCCGTCTTTTTATTTTTTTTCTTTAACAAGTGAACATTTACATTGCTCTGGAATGGATTGAATGAATGAATGTTTTCGCTGAACACTTCGTGTTCTTTAAGTAATAAAAAATATCGAGGAATCAATAGTTTCCGAGTTAGAAAAAAAAAAGCTAATACAATCTCATGTTTTATCGCATCTAGATCTTGCTATTTTTTTACTATTTAAAAAACTGGCTTCCTGTTACCTATGCGAATACTCCTATCATCGCGGGCTCCACTTGAGAGACTCTGCTGCCGGTTGCGGGGAAACGTGCTCGCACCCTTCGGCGCATAAGTGTAAGTAAGGTGGTGCGGATAGAAAAAGAGGAGCAAGCTCGGATGCTACATCGTGTGGATACCGAGCGCACGCGTGAGGGCGAAATAAAGGGAGATAACGGGCAGGAGGGGCATAGAGAGAAGACAGAGGGCCAATGGGGCGGAGAAGAGAGCCGTGGATCTGAGGGTGGAAATGGGCTGCTCTACCAGACCCCGGGTGAGACAAGTAGGGTCAAGTGAACTAAAGCGAAACTACCGGGACGGGGGTGTTAAGGGGACAATATACCGCTCTCGCGCCGGGGGAGAGGGGTGAGTCGAAGATGGGTTTAATCTATTACCGGGCGACTCGGGCCAAGTGGCTTCTTGTTACACGCTCGTTTAGACGAGATGGACTCTCTAAACCGATCGGATAGAAAACCGGCGGTTCTAACGTAACGCGAACGAACGTAGACGATTTGACGTTTCGGAGGGCTGTTACGTTGAACAAGAAGTGAACGTTTTCACGAAGGAGTTCTTACGCAGAACGAACAGCATGCGGATTACTTATTACAACTTCGAAAAAGATGGCCCCCCCCCTGTTCGAGTATACCCGATAAATTAACATTTAACTTGTTTGCTTCTCTCTGGCGTATTCGCGGATTTATCCTCTTTTTACTCGTAACTTGCAGACATGTATGTAATTCCAGAATGACTCAAAATTATGAGTGTGATTTTTTAAATATCCTAAGCTACGTCTTTATTTTATTCTGTACTGCAAACATCAACAAAATCTTTAGGTACAGACATTTTGCGTTCGTTCAATGGTGAAGTTCGTTTTCGCATTCCTTCATGGTACGTTGATTTAATTTTCAGAACCGGAAAGGCAGATGTCTTTAATACCTTGATTATTTTGCCTTTTTCCTTCCCCGATTGACGAATCATTTTCACTAGAAGCTTACTTCGTAAGCGGAGCGCGACTGCTCCTACACGGACATGTTATTTCCGGAAAAGGTCAACGAAGCCGGAAATCAAAGGGCCGCAAGGTGCTCGACGTAGCGGGACGTTATTAATTTATTTTTCTCGGCTCGCCGAACGCAGCTGCTTTTATAACTTCGCTTTCACGAGAATGATTGGCGATCACACAATATTCCTCTGAACTAAAATATTATTTAAATAACATTCTTATTGATATATCACTTAAGTAAATTCTTTTTATACAATTTTATACCTTAAAAGTATTCTGCTTTTTTTGCCATTTTACATTTTCTTAATAAATATAGATGTTTTGTTTTGAAATAATTCATAAAAATATACAAACAAGAAAGGCCAATGTATAAAACGAGCCAAACATAGATGACACAATAAAAATAAATTTAATCTCTCATTGCAAGATCATAAAATACAATGAATCAATACATCGAAAAATCACTCGATATGACATATATAATATATATAATGGATTATTATATATAATATATACATATATATATATAATAATCCATAAAACTATAAATAAAAACTATAAATGCACAATTGTTTCTACGTAGCGAGTTAATAATAGTCTTTATCATACTAAATAATTTCATTAAAGAGAAGTTCGAGGAAATATATTTATCTATGTATATTAATAGAAAAACTATTAATATACAATAGATAAATGTCTTTTCATCGATTGCTATCGTTTTCCTTATATTACATAGATATAGAAACCAATTCGGGTGCATAACTATAGCATCGAAATCTAAATTCCTCAAAATTATATTAATTGCTCCTCTCCCTCTTTCAAGTTTGCATCTACATCTGTATTTTAAAAAATTGCTTTAATCAGTTAAAGCAACTCCTCGCTTTTAGCAAAATACGCTTAATTTTTACAAAAATTACACATATAACAAGCGTAAAAAAAAACAATGTTCCGTTCAATCTTAACAAACACGCGGATTGGATTTGGCGTAAGATTTGCCAGGATTCGTCACGGAGTCCTTCGTTTCGAACCGCGGCGAATTTGTCCTGCGAACGCGCGTGTAACGATGGATTCGTTTCGATTCTCACATTATATCACCGGCGCACGTCCCCAGAGATAAGTAACAGGCCGAGGGAATTCGCCTGGGAGTTATGGGAACGGCACGACAAACAGCAAACCCAAGAGTATCCGATGTACGTGCTAGCATATTGCGCCGAGGAAGCCCGTGGGGGTCTTCCGTGCTAGGAGTCGAGGTCGAGCAAAAGGAAAAAGAGAGGGACAAACCGTCGTGGACGTTGGGGTGGGACGAGAGATAGATTCGTTAGGGCTCGAGTGCAAGCGACGTTACCGCGACACATTGTGCTCGCAATTGTTGTCCATAATCTTGCGTCGCACTTGACATACACTTCAATGATGATAGCCGTCGATCCAACGACACGCCGAGCCAGCAACGCGTGTTTCATTTACGATTTATATATTGTTTTACGATTAAACTCGCCGTTGAGTTACTTTATTACGTGTGTACCGCGTAAAATCACATCCTTGAACTATGCTGGAGTAAACCAGGAACGGTTTCCCAAAGGGTAAAAATGAAAAAGGTTCAAATAGAGGTAAATGGAGGTAAATTTTTAATTCGTCGGTGCTTTGTCTTGGTGTCTGTTTAACTACTAACTAGCGTCCCCCGTCTCGGCTTCACCCGAGATAACAGTGTGACCGAATCAATACGTTTTATTGGAAGGGATATTTTTTGAGCACGGGCAGTAGATCTTGATAAATTTGATCAAACTCGATGCATAGTGGTAACCGAGTAGAACCGGCGAATAAATTCGCGAATATAGAAACCCGGAAACAGTGCTCCTTATATTATCTGCTTGTGGGTGGATGAAGTCGCGCGACGCCTAGCGATGACATCGCTGTACTACACTGGTTAATACAACCGTAAATGATAAAATATGAAAACATCAATTTCTGGATAATGAAAATATTTTTAGACAGTTATATAGCCTATGTCCGTCCTAGTGTATATGAGAATATGGTGTCAAAATTTGGAGGAAATCGATTCAGTAGTGTTTGAGTTATGCGGTAACAAAAAAACAGGCTTTCTCTTTGTATATTAGTATAAATTATACATATATCTATGATACTATATGAAAATTTCTTAACCTTTAGAGGACGGGGATTTTTCGGTTCAAAATGACTTTTTATTTTTACCAAAATTTATGTCTAAAAACATGCGATCACTAATTTTAGACACCCCAAGTTTCAGGTGGTCGATATATCGACCACCCCCGTCCTGAACGTTACGGACAGTGTAAAAATTTTTTTTTTCGCTCTTTTAGCCTCAAATTTGGTAAACCCAAGGTTTTTTGGATGCTGAGTACGAATAAAGGTGTAAAGTCGATCCTAACCCTGTGCTTGACCTTGAAAATCCATATTTGAAGGTCAAATGACTCAGAACCGCTATTCCGAGGCCAAATACGTGTGTTTTTTGCTTTTTTATCCTCACAACGGGTATATTTTTGTTTTTTCAAAAATTGTGACATATGGTTTTTGATGTATTTTTGCACGCTGAGCACGAATCTGCTATCAGAATTTCTCCATCACCCTTCAGCCTTCAGAAAAATGCTAAAAACCTTCAGAAAAATGAAGAATTTCGGAGAAATATATGGTTATCGATGAATTTCCGCGCGTTAGTTTTTTGATCCGACGTAAACAGCATAAACGAGGAAAATAAAAATGAAAAATCTTGTGTGAATGATTTTACTTCTATTTTTGCTCTCAGCATTATCCAGAATCGACGGCGTGGACGTGGCAAAAAACCGATTTCTTCGAGGTGCTTGATTTTCGTGAGTCCTCTTGCCTCTCACGATGGGGTGCTTGTTTCACGTGAGTCCCCTTGCCTCTCACGACGAATAATTTCAAGAAGTGGGATTTGCATACAAAATTCACATACATTTGTGCTTTGCACGCGGAAATACAACGGAAACCATGTGTCATATGTGCAGATTCAACTTCTCCACGAAATTCTTCATTTTTCTGAAGATTTTTAGCAGTTTTCTGAAGGCTGAAGGGTGATGGAGAAATTCTGATAGCAGATTCGTACTCAGCGTGCAAAAATACATCGAAAATCATGTATCGTATGTTAAAAAATTTATTTTCGCAAAGTGGTCGATATATCAACCACCCCCAGCCTCTAAAGGTTAAACAATCTTCCCGGGCAAGTGCTTAATTTCTGACAATTTTTATTTTTAATTGACTAGACTGAGAAATTATGAATGTTGATATTTTGGTTACGAAAATATTGATTGTACAAATTGGTCGAAGAAACTTATCAGTGAAACGATAACGATCCGATGCAAGCTACATATGCTTGTTACGGTAAACCCAAATTAATCTCTATAATGCCGACATTTTACTCTTACTTTTCTTATTGGAGTAACTGGATGTTGCAGCAACGTAAGGCAAAAGGTTGAGAAACTTACGATATCTTGCGTACGATACTTACTGTCTGAAAACTACACAGATTAAAGGCGTAGACTACAACGGGCGAAATCAGTGAATCGCTGTAATCATCGGGAATATCGCGTGCCGCGCGCACGTTTCTACACGGTGGAATAGCCGACGCGGGAAGGCCCGGCCGCGCGCGTTTCAGGGACTCCTGAAACAAACCAACCCCCGGAATTCCCCCGGGAAATCAGCGAGGCATGAGACTTCGCCGGGTCTCGGTAGGTAGGTGGAAGCCGGCGCGCACATCGACCGGCGTGCACGTGTGCTCGAAACACGCGTGCCAGCTTTTACGAGCGTTGACAGTGCTTCGTAGCACACCCTCGTTGTTGCTGCCGAACGGTCGCTGCCAAGCTAGAGAAGCCGAAGGCTAAAACCTGTCCTTGGCCGCTAAATCTTCGTGTCTCAACCAAATCGAGCGAAGAGTGTCACGCGCGATGAACAACATTCGGAAATATCTCTTTCTGGAGTGCATAATTCTTTTCCGAATAACCCATGCATAAACTCTCTTTTTTATGTAAGAAGATTTTTATGTAGATATTATTTTCGATGTGTAGAACTAAACTTAAATGGCACGTACGTTTCCGTTTTAAAATTATTAATTGTGTAATATAATCAACATCATATTTTTTAGCAAGTAACACTGTTTGAAAATATATCACCCTACTTGAAAAGGACTAAAACCAATGGTCGAATCGTTGTAAATACAAATAAAGGAATTATAGTCAGTTTGCAGTCAGATATTAACCTTTTTTTTGGATTTTTAATCACTGGCGAAGAGAAGATTGTTTCATACATCATATTTTTTGACTGTAAAATCAGCTGATAATAATATCCGGGATGTAATGTTAGTTTTATTAAATTGCTACAAATTTTTGCTAGATTATGAGTCCTTTTCATTCTAACATCTGTCAAAAAATTAAATATTTTAATTCCGCAATCAACTGTTATTGCATTGGTGCAGTGTTAAAAAGTTGGGGTGTGTTTGTTTGTTGTTTAAATACGAAGTGAACTGATCATGGGAATAGTACAGAACAAAGCAAATACACACTTGTAGGGATAAAAACGACTGGCCATCGTTCTGTTTGTATCATCATCCTTTGATTCATCCGGTGGTCACGTAGTGGATGCGCTGTTTGTCGATAGAATCCGAGGATAACGATTATTATCGGTTCTTTGCACGCGCCGTTATTTGCTGAGATTAGGTGAAACAAGCTTATACGTAATTCGGATTTTCCAATTTCGATAATTATGTACAAATACATTGAAACATGTTATGCGTATATTTAATTTGTAATGTTAAATTTTGTTATAAATATAATTATATTATTCTAGAATAATTTTATAAGAATAAAGAATATTAAATGTATATACACACACACACACATTAAAATATATATTAATGCCTAAAACTTATATATGTATATATATATAAAATTATAAAATAACATTTTTATTATACCTATTTCAAATCAATTTAAATGCATTAATTGTAGTTCGTATAAAAAAAAGAATTGCTTTTAATTTCTTAATTTTATTAATCCCTTACATTTTATTATTTAATTAAAAGTTTTTATTTTTTATATTTCTAATTGTGTTTTGAATAAATTGACGAAGACTGATCAAACTACATTTATTTTCGGTCGAATCAAAAATGCTGAAAAAAGAAAAGAAAAAGTCACCGAGGTCGTACCGTTTCATTGAGGACGTCGCACGGAAATCATTTGGATCTCCACCTGTTACTGTTGCGGTGCATGCTGAAAACCTGTAGGGATGAGCTTCTGAGCTATCGATCGCGCGGGATCAATGGATACAATTATCCGGTCACGTGTCGGACTAACGGCGAACAAGTAGCCAAAGAGGAAGGGAATGGAGCTACAGAGCGCATCCTCTCGCCGGTTCTTTCGAGACATTGATAAATGTTGCACGCGTGACGCACATTCTGTCGCTAGTCGCAAATTATTTGAAAAAAATGTTCACCGACCCTTTCTCTGAGAGTGCAAGCGTCTCTTGGAAATAAAATTGGTGCTCATTATTTATAGACGGAGTATTACTCATATTACCGTGAATCAGACAAATTATGAATCAGACGAATTATAAAGAAACTTACAATTCTGTTCAGAACAAACACATAAAGAATGTAAAAGTAAAATGTTTCAAACCCGGGAAAACTCGGGAAAAGAAAAAAATTATGCTGATTTTTCAAGAGCCTGAGAGAATACTTTATTTAGAGGCATTAAGCGCACGTGTTTTTTTAATGTCCGACAGAGTTCTTATTGTTGAGAATTTTAGTACTTTAGCAATAATAATTTGCTCTCGCAACAATTTAAGCTGATCCTGATTGCCGCATTATAATGGCAAATCGTAATAATTGTGGGAGCGACTAAGAAAGTTCTCTCGCGGGATACTGCAGCTTGATGAAATCCAGATCGTTCCCTCCGATCTCGAGGGATATGGGCTCTCACGACCAGCGACCTAGTGCCAATTCTCTATCGACGGCACAGGAAAGGACCGAATTGGATGGAGATTCGAATTTAATAATGAAACTTTGCTTCGGTGGGGTAGATCGTAATCCATGATACCCGTGGAAGTCGCGAATTAATTACGCCAAATCTTTTTCTATAGAATAGGAAATACAAAATTGGATAAATGTCAATATTTGATTTATAACGCTTAAATTCGACATGTATTTTTTCATAATTGCTAATAATAAAATTAATTACAGTTATAATTAAGTTAATTGGAAGTTAATTGGAAAGCACATTTATCTTCCTCAAGATACATTTTAATTTTTATGTTATAATAACACTAATCGATCATAATCTTTAATTAAACGATTAATGTAATGTGTAATTTAATTTGTAACATGGCGCGCGCAATGTCATCCTACATTACATAATCTATGTTACACAGAATGATATAAAAGATGTCTAAAACATAGTAAGTACATCTATCCAATCTATCCAATTTTGTACCTCCTATTCTACAGAAAAAATAAATATAGTAACAGGAAAAAAATTTACATTACCTTTTTACAATATATCTGCGTTTTCAAATGCAAATAGTAATAAAAACATTTTAATGCACGCTTTAAATATCCTTCGCCGATATTTCTTTATTCGTTCTAATGTTTTGTTATTCGTTATAATTAGGGGTTTGCGTTTATACACGCGTAACACGATTTTGCTGGCGTCTATGCCTCGACAGGTTGGGTAATCAAGCGTAATGCTTTTGGACTTCGAGCGTACGCTCTATTTGCACCACGCATCATAGCTACGGTAATAATGTCCCATGAGGACCTAACGTCCATGCCATGCTCGAGCCATAATCCGAAGCGTGCGTGCGTGTACACCATCGCGTCACCCCTATGTCGTGATGCGCTGCAGATTTTCCTTAACCGTGAACTTCACGATCAACATGCTCTTGTGAAGCAGTCTCATAATTTCAAATTTAAACAGCCTAGCGTAAGATTTTTTTCAAGGATGGATTCAATGAATTGCTCGTATGTACGAATTTACTAACTCCAGCGATGTTTCTTTTTGAAAATTGGAATAATTTTTTTTCTAATAGAATTTAACTAGATATATTATTTGGTAAGTTTTAAAATTTTAAATTTAAATTAAGTGTTCCTTAAAATTCTGTCACAGTAAAGCCTATCTAAAATTAAACTGAATATTCCATTATCTATGCAAGCCTAAAGTTTGCCTAAATTTTATAATATGTGCCGATATATGTACATACAATATAAAAATAATTTCTGAGACAACACTAATCGTTAATATTCATACGAAAAAAGAGTAATAAAAATGTTGATTCTTGCATAATTGATTTTTTCTTATTAATTTAAATTAGTACGCAATAAAAGTCTGTATCCAGACAGTTATTCGTAATCATGAAAGATTCGTAATAGTAATTATCACAATAGCATTCACACAAATGTCTGTTATATGAGAATATTTTTGCGTTTTGGCTTAGCGTTTCGCGTCATATGTAGAATGTTGCAAGACACGTAGCGTTATAAATCATACATTACAATCAATTAAAATAATTACATATAAGTAGCTCTCGTGTAACCCATATCGGATCAATCTACACATAACATCGCTTTTTAACTTGTTGCATGAATATAAGATAGGACACGCGAGGATCGTGTTGTACTACTTGCGAAAGCCTTTCGATATGGACACTTCTGAGATTAACGATAAGCATAACGAACGAGATATTGTAGTAAAAAAATTGTGTATTTAATAAATTGGATCAACTTTAATGATTTTACAGTTGAACAATCACAATTTCCAAATTATGATATAATTTCAATCGTACTGCTTAACCGATTAACTGGCAGTGGATCATATATGTACATAAAAAATTCGTGCCAAAACTGGCAGTGGATCATATATGTACATTTTTAAATAACTTCAAAAATTTTTTAACGATTTGGACCAAACTTGGTATACAATAGTTTTTAGGGGCGCTGAATCCAAATCTGGCATCAAAATTACAAAATTCAATATGGCGGATTTAAAATGGCGTCTTTAACCCCAAATATGGCGGACAATCATTTTTAATTTGCTAGATTCTGGACTGAAAACTGTACTTCTGAGAGTTTTTGGGGTCACTAATAACGAATCTGAAATCAGATTTTGAAAATTCAATATAGCAGATCTAAAAAAAAAGAAAAAACACTGTGTAACACTGTGTTTTCTCTCTTTAATTTGTATTTTATGGTTTAAAAGTTTGTTTTGATAAAATTGGAAAATTTCACCCCCAACCCTTATATTTTACCCCAACCCTTATTTTTTACCCTTAGTAAGCTATAAATCTACTAAATAACATTTGATATGAAATCAGCGACTCAAAAAAACCCTAGAAACTGAATTTCGTGTATTTTCATATACAATTTGATGCTATCAGTTTTGGCACGAAAACTGGAAAAAGCCTTGCCAATTAATCGGTTAAATAATCACACATATTTTTATTACATGTACCTCTTATTATCCTGCAATATTGATTCTTATATTGATTCTTCGTATAAATTTTAGTTACCGTGCAGTCATAGCATCATAGCCAAGTGGGTAAATTACGTCCTACTTCTTAAACTTTTATTAGACTGCGAGTGATTTAGGACCTTTTGCGCAGCGAGCCGGATTTAATCACTCGCAGGATCCGTTCTTCGCGACGGAACAAAGGCGGCGTTTGAGTTCGGCATTCGGGCGAACACGCTCGTCCATCTGTAAAAGTCAGCGGCGTCTCTCGTGCAAAACGGAGCCTCCTAGATTCTAATCAGGGACTGCGTGTACCTATTAGGGACATTCATTGTGCGTGGGTGTATCGTGAATGCGACAGGGGTAAGTCTCCCCCTCGGGATAGCCCCATCGAAAAGCCAGGGATCTGACTTCGCTCTCTTTCTTTGTCCCTCCCTCTCTCTCTCTCTTTCTCTTCACAAAACCGTCACTTGTCACGTATGATTATGTGAGTGATTCCCTTATTTCCAAGTCACTAACACTGTCACACACGCAACGCATGCTACCAGCACGAGATGTGCATGTTCTATACAAATGTATGGTTTGCTAACTGGCAATAAAAAAAAAACAATGATTTCTTTTCAATGGATAAGTCGATGCGTAAAAACAGAAATCGGTTTCACCCAAAATTAATTGCAGTCAAAAGTTAATGTGTTTCTTATAATTAATTTTTAACTAGATTGCAAATAAAAAGTCTGGAATATTTTATAAAATATTATATCTGTTACATATGTTATAATAATTAGGAAATTTTTAATATTGTATTTTTAAGCGTCCCCTTCTTGCTACAATAAAAATTTAACGTGATCTTTTTATAAATTTAGAAGTTTTATTAAACTAAACACCCCATTTGCGTAAATAGAATATAAGACTTTATTCTTTAATGGTCTTTTCATTAATTTACATTAATTTAGCAATTATAAAGCTTTTTAATTTAAAATTGCGAAAACAAAGTAAATTAAAACAAACAAACAAACCAACGCAACTCACTGATTGTCTGTTAAGATCCAACTCTGACCGTTTGACTTTAGATATATTTGGAAATTGGAAGAAGAGATTTAGATATATTTCTTAAAATTATAAATCAAGTTAATAAAATTTTCTGCGTCGACTAAATCCTAATATTTCTTCATTTACGTTTATATCTTTTAACATCTCATGCCTTTACATTATGTTACTATAATATAATATTCATAATTTAATCTCACAATTTCATGAAAAGGCGTAACCACTTTCATCGATCTCTCTTATCTGTCCTTCTCATGCAAATACACCCCTAACATATACACCCCTTCAGGTAGCAGCAACATGTTGGACTCACCGGGGGTTAACGAGCATCAACGAGCATGAGGATCGCCTTGTGTAAAAACATATAGCGCGTCCTCGTGCAGGCTTCCAGAAGTTATCGGGCTACTTCCGAGGCTACTGCCGGCCAGCTATCTTTCAATGATCGCGCATCTGTCGTGCATTTTGGTGAATCACTCCGTTCCATGGAGCGCCCGACGGGCGTTGCTCCATATTATGGCTTCCACGATCCGCGGGTGTTCCGGGATATTGCGTTCCCGATATAGACCAGCCGACTGACTGGCTGGGTCAGCTGCGGAAGCGGCTCGTGCCACCGGCGAAACCATAAGGCCCGCAATTACGGGGTTTGCGGTCGGCCCTGCGATGATTTGTCGGCCTCTTCCTCCGGTAATTAACGGGATGACTTTCAACCGCGGCGCCGGCGATGCCACGCTGAATCTTCTCGCGTGATTTTTTCGCTATCTGCTGCCCACGTGAAAGCTGGCTCTATCTAGCCGATTTCTCAAACATGTGTCAGCGAATTCTAACGAATTAATTAGATGGATTTGATGAATTATTAAATAAAGTTCCTATTTTTGAATACAATTTATAGAATTATTAATGAACTTTTGAAATTTTCTTTATAAAGGATCTGGCAATGAAATTCCGTTTATTGCATAAAAGATCTTAATGAGTAAGTAAAGTAACAAGAGAGAATTTTGTTATATTTCTGAAATTTGATTTCAGACAGTTTTCCCGAAAACAGTTTGTTACAGTTTAACCTACTCTGTGTAATTAATGATACTCAAATTTAATCTAAAAGTATTTTTAAATAGTTTTTACTATATGTTTATATCTTAAAAATTTATTTAAAAAAATCTTTTAATTGTTTAATTTTAACAGTGTTATTTTGTCTTGCTATCTCATTTTAGGTAGAGTTTTAGATAGAGTGACACCAAACATTCCAGCTAGACTTTATGGTTTGGGAAATTTAATTTTGAACAAAAGTTCCTATAAACATAGGTCGAAAAAGGCTTTCTTTAAAAAGTTAGTATCCAAACACTTTGAAAAAATTACGTTCTTTTATTTTTAAATTTTTGTAAATATGTGTTTTTTAACAAAAAGTATCGAAACAAAAGAATTAAATTATTTTTTAAATGAGATCAAAATATTTTTATTCGATAAGTTTTGAAATAAATTTTAATGTTTAAAAAAGTGTTCAAAAGAGTTTTTTTAGGCTATTGATGGTAGTTCTAAAAAATACTCTTAAATACTTTTAAAAATACTTATTTATACTATTGTGGCCTTAGATATTTATTAAAAAAATTTTTTTTCAAGACATTTATTAAGTTTTCCATTTTCTTTTGCTTTTTCTTTCATCCTCCTACGGTAAGATTTGTTTAAACAATGCAGGAAGTAATTTTTTAATAGAAACCAACAGGTAAGATAAATATAAAAAATTAGTAAAGAATAAGTAAAGAAATTAAGTAAAGAATATTTTTCAAAAGTGCAATGGTTGAAAAAATATTTTTTCGTATATTTAAAATTGGTTGTCTCAAAAACCTATAGTCATAAAAATATTTGAGGCTTATTTAAAAGATAATTTTTTCTTCTTCTCTCTTCGTATATTAGGGCTTTACGACATGTCTTACTCACCACTTGTACCTCTTCGAGGGCACAGCTCTATGAGTATTCTTTTTTTTTTTTTTAAAGATAATTTAATTCTCTATAACTTTTGTTTCGGTTTAAAAAAAACGAACATACTTTTCCAGATACTTGCATAAATGTACAAAAAACGTGATTTTAGAGAATTTGGGCGCTTTTTTTGGAAGAATTTTTGGATTTATGCGTATTTTGGTCAGAATTAGAATTAAAATTTCTCATTAGATCATCAAGCTTGGTCGAAACGTTTGGCGCCATTCTATATATTCTCTATGATAGATAAATATATATTCTTTATGTAATTTAATTTATTTTCCGTTTTATTGACAACATACAGCTTTCATTGACGTTCAAAACGCAGCGCGTATGTTAATGTAATGCGTATGTATGTAAATATACGAAATTATAGCGAGACGTTATAATGACCATTTCTCTCCAGGGAAATTAATTTAATGATATTATCGAATGTTATTGAAACTTTTTTTTTTTAAATAAACGTTTATTAAACAAATTTAACTGCACATCCATTGTACACGAATGTATCATTTGTACAAAAAAATTTCTATTATGCTTTATTCGAGTGTTATATTAAATATAAAAAATCGGAAAAGCACCTCTGTATCGCGCCCGCGGCGAAAGCAACGTTATGAAATTTTATTCCCGTTGGTCGGCTCGGATATTATTTAGCGCGTCGCGTTTGCTGTATGTTTACCAAAGCTCTCCATTTTGCGACCACAGACAGAAAGAGAGAAAGAGACCCGCCTCTGCAATCGATATATGAAGCACCGCGGCACTCCCCGGAGAAAATCGCGGTATGTATTTTCGGAAAGCGCTTGCATGCTCTTCGAGCTCACCCTCACCAGTTCGCGAGCTTCTGTTTGCACGCGGTACCTTTCATCCGTGACTGTTTACCGTTTGATCTTATTATTTCATTCGTCTAAATTTAAACACTTCACCCTTACGATACCATGGTTTGTTTTCCCATCTCGCCGCGAGACGATGCGGAACCGGATCGGAGGGGCCACCCGAGGAGTCCTTGACGGTGGCGAATTTAGGTAAACTTATCGTAGCCCGAAACTATTCTAATTCTTTTTTGCTGAATGTTAAAGATTTGAAAGATATTAAAAATTAATTATTTTACATATGTGTTTTTAAAAATTAAAGCTTTATAAGCAAAAAATTAACAATTTACTTTTTTATAAATTTGCAATTTAAAGAGAGGATTGACACATGATGAATAGATATAAAATAAAAGCAGCTTTTAAAAGTTTATTCGGAGAAACTTAATAACTGTAGTCCGCAGAGCTCATCGTTTTATACAGACACATTGTAATATAAAATTATATTACAATGAAAAATAACGAGGAGAAATTCATAAGTGCTAAAAGTCCGTTTCCGAAAACAATTTTCTTAAAGTGATTTTTGCGCGACGGAAATCGCGAAAGATGCAAGGAGAATCAAGATTGTCACGAACCCTCGAAAGCGAGCCGATGTGTTAACCACGTTACAGACTGGTATAAGCCAAACCAAACATTGACATATTCAATCATAGCGATCTCTCATAGTCAGCTAGAGCGATGACGGAGAAGAAAGAGAAGAAGGAGACGGGGGTGGGGGAGGAGGGAAAGCACGAACAAGCGCACAGGATATGTAGGGTCAGACAAAGAGAGAAAGAGAACCGCATCGTACACCATCTGGCCTCTGACGGGGGGGTTAGCACTAAGGGGTAGAAATTGAAATGAAAACAGGGCGCAACCCCAAAACCGTGCCGCGTCTTTGCTATGGTTGTCAATGAGGGCTATTAGGGGACGATATGTTTTTCTTCTTCACAGATTTCCTCTGTGACGCGTTGACTTCTACCTAGACCCGATGACAAGAACGATGATTGCTTGTCCATGACGAGCAGACGAGACCGGGAAAGAGCGCGACGATTGTTATCCACTCTCGTTTAATCATATAATCGACGAACGCAAATGAAAGGTCGAAAATATCACGAAGTATGTCATTCGCGATACTACCGTTCAAATGATCTCTAAGCTACAAAGTTAAAAAGTATAAGGGCATCTTTGAGAGTTTTATGTTTGAACTGTTTCAACTATTAATTTATGTCCCATTCCAATTAAGAAATAATAATCCAAGAGTTATGTTTTAAAATTAACATATTTTATGAATATTATTTTTGTGCAAAATGAATGATTCAAAATGATTTTTTATCTATATTGTGTCATTAATTTATTAATTAAAAATGCATTCTTTATATTAATTTCCAAAATTGAGTCACTTACTAAATTATCGTGTTTAATATTGATTATAAGTTGATTCTTCCAACAACTGATCTGATAATTTTTAATATAAATTTATAGATAGGGATGTCAAACTCTCTGTGATCAGTAATTCTACGTGGTCACAAATAATATACACAAAGTTCGTTTATTGCTCTAATTGGGGTATGCGGGCAGTCTTCGAATTTTGAATATCTGCGGGTTATTTTCATCATGTTATGCACTGATCGCTGAATATACCTCGTCTATATATACGAACTATACAGAAATTATAAATTATCTGACGAAAATTACCAAATTAATGTTCATTATACATGCATGTACATTAATATAAATTGACAAAATGATAAGTGTCAATTACCTAATATCGGGAAAACATAAATTTTATACTTAATGTAATCACAACTGTAAATATCATTGCAATATTATCAAAATGCACTTTTTAAAAATTTTATTTGTGATATTTCAAGGAGTCAATTACAATTTTCAGTTTAAAAAACCGAGATTTTAAATAAATTTATAAATTTATTTAAGTCGACAATGGATAAAATTAGAAATTTTAACTAAATTTCTAATTCTATCCATTGTCGATATTCGTTATCATAATTATGATGTTTGTATCAATAGCATGCTTTGTTACAATACAATGAAGTTGAATAAGTTATTATATGTTTGGGTTCATGTGTATACATACATATATCATATTTATACATTATGTTCAAACTGGGAATACCGTAAACTGAAGAGCTGTGTTTATGCGTTTTCGACCAAGGCGAGAGGGAAAAAGTGCGAATAATACATGTTACACGTGGTAACGATGGTCTGAATAGTGCTCGAGCTGCCTCGACGAGCACTTGGCGTAAAGAGCATTGAGAAGGTCACGTGTCGACTCGTGCATACCGGATGTCATGGTTTTGTCGTATTTAACGCCTCTTCTATGGTCTATTCACTTCGCATGGTAAAAGCATGGGTGGTTCCTTTTCCGCCTAAATAATCAACAATGATTCGAGGTGCAGAAGCCCATGCCATGAGAAACGAACGTGCGCCATAACGCTGGAGAACAATTGCACGCTGAACAACAATTCACTCAGTGTTTATTTTGTATAAAAAATATTACTGCCCCCCTAGTAGATGCCCGATCTCAGAAAATATTAACTAAGAACCAATGAAATTTTACAGTTCTTGTATTTATTTTAATTGATTATTGTAATTTTGCACACACATCCTTGTAAATGGAGAGTAAGGATTTCCGAGTTAAAATTGTCGAGTTTTTCCATCTTTAAATGACGATTTTTTAATAAGAAAAATATGTCAAATTAACCGTGTGATAGCTGGCACTCCTTCACGTTGACACACTCGCCGTTACCCACCGGCTTATTTCACTTACGCGGATAAGCGGACATTTTCACGGACGATTACGTGACGAGAGCATGGGAACTGGACTACGGGATGCCTCGATTTAGCGTCGCCATAAATCTACGCGTGATTTGCAATGCGTGCCACGGACGCATCGTGTGGGATTCCTCTGGTGAGAAGCGTAGGAGTGCCGCGTCTAGTATTGTTCCGGAGCAAACTATTTCGTCTAACAATAGGTGTTTGACAAAACCGCAAAGCAATGACCGTGATCGAGCATGGTTTAGCTATGATATCGTTTACGAATGATCATTGTCGATTATGTAATAGATAAACCGTAAGGGATTATTATGAATTATCGACTTCTTAAAGCGTAACCTATATTTAAAAAATATATTTTGTACAATAAACAAAAAAGAAAATGGATTTTTTTAAGGAGACACAAATTTACAAATTTATGGATTTTCTTGTCTTAGAAGATGATTTGAAAAAAATTTGACTTTTCTAATGTTAAATAATGTTAAAAATTCTAGTATAATCATTTTTGACAATATATTCTTCTTTGGCCTACTTTGTCTTTGCGTTTGTGACTCTCATTAGTGCGTTCGACAAATTCCCGTTTCACATTTTAATGATATATTGTTCCCTAATGATTTTTTGATCCTCTATGTTATCGTGGACATCATCCATTTACGCAACGCTGCGAAGGGAGGGGGCAATGGGGTTGCCGAAGAAAGTTGACTGGGGGACACACAGAGATAGATAGATAGATAGACAGATAGCTATAGATACGAGAAGAGAAACGGCCGTGAGCGTACAATTATCCTAATGGAACCGTGAACACCAGTACGTTTTATCGATTTGACGTAAGCACTTTTATATATACCGACTCTTACGTAACTTATTAAACTACAATATATACCTTAGCGCAATAAGAAGCAACCTTTTTCGTAGCATGTGAATTCACGCGTATTTCAATAGGTTTTTTTGTCGTGATTATTTCAAATACATTATTTTTCTTTCAATTATCCGTCTGACCAATTTCATTAATTGTTAACACGACTATGCTAGATAGTATCTGCATAGTTACATGTAAAACTTTGTACACTTGATAAGAACCCAAATCAGAGAGTCGAAACGTCGTGTCAACAATTAATAAACTTGGACCCAGACGGGTCGAAGAAAATTGAAATCTGTTTGTTATTATTCACTGGCGACGAAAAGTGTTGAAGTTATTATTCTCTTTCCTCTTCAAAACGCAGGAATAAATTTTGTGGTAGAAACAGAAATGCAAAACAGAAATAAATGTAAAAATTAAATTTGTAACCAAAGTTAAAATTAAAGAGGCGACAGACGTATTGTTGAAAGAAAAAGCGATGATTCAAGTCATACGTTTTTAATCAGAGTTCTCTTCTCCCTCGTTCGAGCAAACTGTAAAGTCTGCCGCGAAGCCATCTAAACGATTATTTCCAATTAACGGGCGGCCCACGAAAATCGGCAACAAACTCAGCGGGAAGGCGATCCTCGTACATCGGTGCACACGAGAGACGTCGGAATGAACAATCCACTCGTCAGTACGGCCACGTGCTCGCACGTGCCAGGAACGTGCCGCGACAACTGGTGCCCCGCTCGCACATCGCGCCATGTGCTCCGATGAATATGTACCACCCTGTACATCGAGGGGGTGACACGCGCGTGTTACGCCGCAGGATGAAGGATTACTCCGCGAGCGATGACTGTTACTTCTTCTCTACAAAGGACGAAGTAGCGAACGCCTCTCTTCGATCTCATGGCGATTCTTCTCTTTACAAAAATGAGGGCAGCCAGCGATGCTTCTTGAATTATCGTCGAAAATAAAGCGTGCGTCCCTTCTGTATACCCATATTTTATATGGATCTCAGATAAAAATGCACTACGATCGCCCGCATTCCGAGCGAGTATTATGTTTTCAAGTGGACGACGGTATCGACAATAAAACTCTCGAGATGTAACTTTCAATCGACAATAGTGTCCCGTGACCAACTGTCGCACTTAGATCGAAGTTGAACGTGTTCCTAGATAACATATGGGACAGAGTCGAGTGTCTTGCAGTGTTTCGTGACCCTTTTCGCGACAGAGTATTTCAAGGATTGATACCATCATTCGGGCCTTCTCGTTTGCAAATTGACACTCTTGGCTTTCCCCTACATAGTTTATCTTCCGCCCAATTTTCAATGTCCAATTTTATCCTTTTCCCAGTAAAGAGCTGTCTTTAGTATTTAAGTACAACTCTTAGTAGATTCAAATTTTAAAACGTTGATCTGACAATTGGTGTTAGGCCAATTTTTTCAGCTTTTTAAGATAATAACAGTTTAAGTTTTAGAGATGTTCCTAAAAAATACTTATCGTAGAAAATAACATAAAAGAGTGTGAAATAAAAAAAAAACACTCACATTCTTCCTTGATAGTAAAACGGCTTGGGGTTTTGACTCTCCGTTCTAAAACAAAAGAAAAGAAAATATAAATAAATTGAATAGCTAAATTAAAAATAGTTTCCCCTTAAAAACTAATTAAAAATGATGAATTTAAATCAATATTTAGCCAAATCTTAAAAAAAAAGAAAAATGGATCACGATGTAGTTATTATTGTTTTACAACAATAAAATAATAAAAATAACAAAATTTCTATATAAATTGGATTTAATCAAGTTTGTTTTTGACAAACTTTTACAGATTAATTTAAATTTATGTAAAATTATGTTACGCGCGATAATTAAAGCATTTCTGCTTGTTGCATTTAATAAAGCGTATAAAAAATATAAAATCTTCAAAAAAGCCGGTTTACCATTCCAAGTTTGTTAGAGATTTGAGTGTGCGTCACAATTGCTGAATACGAACGCAATTCGCGTATCTCGAGGTTATAGATGTCGGTTACAGATAACTTTTTTTTTATAGAACATTGTGTGCGTCACTAACACTTCAACTTACATGCACTTTTCCCATAATAAGGCAATATATAATTTACTTGCCGACTACAAACGAGTTTTAACATATTTCGTACGACATGACAGCAATTTACTACTTTTTATCGTACCATGGCTCCGTATGAACGTATTGTGCATTCAAATGTTTCGCCAAGTAATTTTCACATGTGAATCATGTCGTATTTTATGTGATAATTGTACGTTTTTGTATGTCTGTTGTGTAATTTACATTGATTCTGATTAATTCCAAACAGTGAAATATTCGATTGTTAAAAAGAATATTTGAGAAGCCGGATAAAATAATGAAATTGCAAAATTAAATCCATTGAAAAATCATAAGATCTCTCTTTGTTATTTATTATTATATAACATTATTATTATATAATTCTAATAAATACATTAACTGGAAGTTTCACTAGAATAAGAGAATAATAATTTGCATATAAATTGCAGATAAAAGTTTTCAATCAATTTTCAAACATATTTCCTATATCAAACAATTTATTTTAATATATTAAATTACATTAATTTTAATGTATTATTTATTTTAATATACTAAAAATCTATATCGTTTTAATTATATAATGATTTTAATATAATAATTTTCTGTTTTATCTATGTCCTTTTTTATATCAATATATATAATAATATTATTCAGTTATCTGAGAATATTATCAATTTATAAATCTGAAACTTTACACGCGAAGTCGCTTGATAACAATTTTTGAAAAGTACTGATAACCACATTGTGTGTTCATTAATCAGGCTCGCGACATGTTGTAGAATAGATCTGTGTAAAAGTATTCATGTTCATTTAAGCTCTACTTCCTCAGTTTCTCGTTTCTTTCACTTTTTCAGTTGTCTGTGCATGCATGTATTGTGAGACTACGTTTGTTGACTATTAAAACCGTAGTATCTCGATTTTAAATGTGTCGTAGCTTCAAATCAAACTTCAAAACGGAGAATTTGATTATCAATTTATGTTGAATTTACTATTCTAACGCGAATAACTGTGTTTCAAGACAAATAATCAGCACGCAGTTTCAGTAGGAAAAATTATAAAAAATTCACACAAATATTATTAAACAAGAATGAATCAGTCCGATCGAAAATGGTATGTTTCTATTTACATATTGAAAATTACTTACCGGTCCACATAATCGTCACTTATTAATAATAACAATTAATATTTTGATGTTAGATCAAGTTAAAATAAAGTATAAATTAAGTAATTATTGTTGTGTAACAATAGTTGATCCTTTTCAAGCTCGTAATGCCACATTTTCTTTCTTTCTTACAACTTTTGAGTAAGCGCACTCAAGTTGTAAAAAATAAGGAAAATACAGGAAGATGAAATTAATGAGAGTTCTCTGCGTATTGTGAGATAAGAGTTTCCTGTCGGAGGGGTAATTTAAGAGTTAAACAAGACTATAGTTTCCTTTTAGAAAGTTTTCGCTTCTTGTGGCTGTATACACGAAAACATTGAAGAAGTAGATGTTTCAACTTTTGAACTTTCGGTAGCTAAAGATGAGCAAGATCTGGATTAATCTAGAATTTTTTCTTAAACGTAATATAATACATTATCTAGCAAAGTCTATTATAATTCTTTCTAATCAACCAAATTTAATCAATCAAATTTTCATACGTGGGTTAAACAAATTTCTAGGCCATAATTTCGCTATTGTTCAAAAAGTTGGAAGCGATAAAATTATAAATAATAACAAATATTTGATACAAATTGGAACATAATTTTCTAGTAATTATATATTTTTATATCTAGATTCGTAATGTAGTATCAGTATTGAGACAATCGAATCTTAATTTTTCTGTATTTATTGCAAATTATTATTTTTTTATCCAAGCTGTTTTTTTCATAACTTCAACATTTTTCTCTTAAAAAAATATGCATATCTATAATCTAACAATAAGTCAAGTGAAAGCCCATACACAGCTTATATCTATATCTTCTGTTCAAATGTGTGGCAGAAAACGTGTAACATTTAGACTCGTGTCCTTTCGGGTCCTATCGTGTGCCGGCGACATAATCGTAAGGTTACATAAACGCGGCCTAAACACCATTTAGTTCCCATCATGAACCACTTAATCTCCGATCGCGTAAACTCCCAGTGGCAACAACGGAAGGGAACCAACAATGCATTGTAAGAGAAAGAGAGAAAGAGAGACGCATGTGATTATGCTCTCGACAAACAGGAGAACTCTCCTGCAAGAGTCACGTGGCGCCGCAGAAGTGAACACCACCTCTCTCTTTCAGTGTAGCGCTTCGTGGAAAAACTTACCCTTACGATAGGCGACCGGCGAGCACGCCTCCAAGAAAAACAACCCCGAGGCCTCGGGCCTGCGTTCCCACGTATATACGCTAACTCAATCCCAGTAACGGTTCGGATTACACGCTGCTTATATCCGAAGTACGTTATCGAATTGATACACATCCAAAAATGTAATTTTTTACATAATTAATATTTAACAATGATTAATAATTTTTAAATTTCTAAATAATTTTAAATAAAATAATGAATAATAGTGATATTTTAATAATAGTAATAATTAATGGTAATAATAATAAATAATATTAATATTTTAATAAATATAATAGGTAATAAGAGTAATATTTCATAGAATATGCAGTATTTTTCATTTAAAAACTTACCTTAAAAAATTAAATAATAAAAAATATTTTATAACAATGAAGCAAACAAAAATTAGATTTTCTGGAGCATTTTTCATATATTCAGGTCATAAAATGAATGGACATATTTTATTTAAACAATGTTTACTTTAGAATTTTAGTTCATAGCTTGAAAACTGAAGTATGTATATAATGTTAAAAACATTGTTTTTTTTAATTTAATAGAATTATAGAACAGATTATTGTAATTAACTTATTAATCAAATTTATCTGTGTAATATTCTTTAATTATGTAGTAATAAGATACATAATTAGACATCGAACGTTTCAGTTTTACTTTGAGCTATGCTTATACATTTTTAAATATTATGACTGTCTTTTGATTTTACTTTGACTTTACCATTAACTCTATCCACTATTCTATTCTCTTAAAATATGACTTACCATTTGATGTTTTATTTCATTCTCATGTTTCAGATTCTTTGAACTATGATCACCAAAATTTCAAATCTCTGCATATGTACATACTTTTAAACCAATTTCAGTTTGAAAGTATTTATCTCTGGGGTTCATGTAAGAAACATAAGATTATTTTATTTTACTTATTATCGCATCGCTGAAGATTCGCTGAAAGTAGAGGCGAAATGTCGGATGTATAATGTATCTTAATATTAATTAAAGAATATTATATATAATATAGATATATAGATATTATATATATATAGAATATTATATATAATATAATATAGATTACAACTTACACACCGATAACTGTGTTATATTATCAATGTCTCATTTTTTTTGTTATTTAATTTTATCGAGAATTCTTAGTTACTCTGTACTTTAATAAAATTTTCTTTTATAAAATTTCTTTTATAAAATTGCTAGAAAATAAAGAGATAGCAAATTAGCTTTTAAATAAATTTTGTGGTATGTTGTATAGATAAATTCAGTTTAAATTAAAGATTATAATTATCATAAAAGTTAAGTTAAGAAATGAATTCTATAACATTATTGATGATAATTTAATAGTCGAATCGGTTTTGTGTGTGTTCTTTTCGAAAGTTAGGAAGTTAATAAACAGTCTTATGTTTTATTGCTTTGGTTGAAATAATTCTTGTTGTTTTAGAAATAAAGTTCATAATCTTATCAAAAAATGCTTGTACCTGTTTACAATCAGAATGACATATTAATAGGCCTTATCTTTTAACGTAATTCTTTCATTGAATAACATTGAGGTGTTTTAATTCGCAAAGCAAAAATTTTTTTTAAATTAACAGAAATCAAATATGGTATAATATTGGTAAAAATAAAACTTCTGCAAACAATCTAAACGCAAAACATTTTTAAAGCTATTTTAAAAGCTTTCCAAAGACAAACAATTGAATGTAATTAATTTAAATATGTATGTAATAATAACATTAATTACGATTAGATAAAGATTTACAAATATCGTTACACTTGGAATCCTTCATTATTAAGGATTGCAACTTCTTCATATTCTTTTTAAAAGAGTAGAGACTATTTCTAAGTGTGTTTTCCTAAAAAAAGATGACGTAGTACTACGATACGGTCCAATGATCCCACGACTATCTTTAAACGCGTTTTCTCTTACCATTCGAAAAAAGATAGCTATCGATCAAACCTCGATTAGTCGGTCCTTCAAGCCGGAAATGAGTTGACCTCGGGTTAGCCACGCGCGAGAAAAAAAAATCGTAATGCCGTAATACCCCCGGGGTGAGATGTCGTAATCCGATGCGGGTGGCGGAACACGCGCGTGTACGCGGGAATTGTTTTTCAGCTGGGAAATATTATATGTCAACCTTTCTTCGTGTCAAAGCGCAGTTCACTTATCGATCTGATGAGACATTTTAACGCGTAAGTACAAGAAGTGTAGAAAACATGATAATCATCTCATTATATAAATAGAGATAATATATAATATATAAATAGAGATAAATAGAGATTAAATTAAATTAAATTGTTCTTTAAACGCGAAAGAAATGTATATAGTATCTTTTAGATTCCTACATTCTCATTCTGTGGATACGACTCTTATGACTTATGGTGACGCGGATTGGCAATAAGGGGACGATAACCGGTATTTAACGACGTTACTGGATCGATCTATCACAACGAATGGTCACTCGGGGCGAAGCCGCGTTACGAAGAGCGAAGGAAACGAAAGGAAATATAGGAAGAGCCTAGTCGATGCCTTCCGATCTAGCGGTTTTCATGCTCGAACCATAAAAAAAGGTAGCAAAACCGCCGTTACCGCAGGAACTTTCGACTTGGAAAGCAATTTCCCTTCCCCACTTAGGCAACTTTTCAGGAAAAATGGAGGCGGCAGAAGGTACTGCCACGATTATAGTATGTGAAAAAAGATTGTCAGTATTTTCATTCCACACAGATGCATAAGATTCTGACATCGCAAAATATGATTAATGAATATATACATACGATCTCTATTCTGTTGTACTTGTAACTTTGCTAAGTAAAATATTAAAAAATTCTTAACAATCAAATACTTTCCGAATAAAAACGAGGGAAACTTTTAATTGTTAATGCTAAGACTCGTTGAACAAATTTTATTATTACGCACGAGATGTTTTATTTTTCCGCGATTTTTATTGCGATTTCGATCCATCTGACAAGAAGAGGCATTTACCAATACGCGAAATGCAAAATTTGAATAAGTGACATGAGAACGTCGTCTCGCTGAGGGAAAAAACTACAGGAACTATACTTCGCAGGTATCGTAAAGTGACGCGAAGAATTTAAGCCTCGAGGGAAAGAGCTTCTGCCAGCCGCGTAATACGATCAACTCGTCCAATCATCGGCTTTGGTTACCACGAAGTGCTCGGAGACGTTCCTCGTGCACAACCACGCGCATGTAAAGAGAACACACGCTCTTATACGTATACAAGCAAATATGTGTTGCGCGCGCGCGTGTTAGCGATTATACGGAGTAGGAACCTTAAGGTTCAGCCCTTTTAGAGCGCCAAAGCCGATCCGTCGTCGGCAACAAAGGTACCGACCTTCATCCTCATTTTCCCACCGACTTCTCTCCACCCCTACACGTGAATACCACGCGCTACCCCGTAACCGGTCCGCCATTTTCTTTTCATTCCCGTCCCGACCAGCCCTCATTCGCTATGAGCCGTCGTTTCCTATGGTTACCATTTCGCTCGGAGGGGTTGGTTGACATCGTCATTGGAGCTTTTCGCCCCTTGTCAACGTACGTTTCTGACAATCTTTCCATCCAAAAAAAGAAGACAGACTCTATTTATTTCGCGATTTTCTCTCCTTTTTTCACGTTCACAAGATGATATCTTAAAGCAATGAAATTATCTGTCAAATATTTCAAAGAAAATTGGCAGCAATTAAAATTTACTTAAAATTATTGTCTTATCCCTACCATGATTTTATCCTGCTTTTCTTAATTAGAATGTATTTTGCTAGAATTAGTTAAATTACACCATCTCGTTTAATTCATTTGACATCATTCCAAGATCACGAGTAAAAAGAAACAAAGGATTAATTAAAGTTGACATCGGGGTAAAATCAGTTCTTAGATATAATCGGTTCAGTGTGAAGAGTAAATAGTCTATATCAAACATAATGACATAAGTTCCATCTAGGTATGATCTTCCATGTCTGAAGCCCTGCTGTTCGTCCGATAATATTGTTCGCGAGTTTATTTTTTGGGCTATAATTTTGATAGTAATTTTTAGAGCTGTGTCGAGTAGATTTGTTCCTTTATAATTTGCTGGATCTTTTTTGTCTCCCTTTTTAAAAAGCAGAATAGTTGTACTTGTTCTCCATTTATCTGGAATTGTATGACTGTTCATAATTTTGTTTATCAACGCTATCAGTTCTTCTGCTAGTGGCTGTTCCTCGTATTTGAATAGTTTGTTTGGCAGTCCATCTTGGTCTGGAGATTTTCTATTTTTTAATGAGTTTAGTGTTAGGATTAGATGTGAATTTGACAAATTATGCATTCTTGTACAGAAATGTCTGACAACGTGAAAAATCCACCCAACAATAGCCATCACATTCGTATTAGTTGAGCAAACGATTGTTGCCTAAATAAATGGCATGGAAACTGGCAACAAGAGCCTCTCCTCGGGCTTCGACGTGGCTCTGACGGCAGTTTACACGGCTCGCAAGTTAGCTCTAGGTTGAGTGTAGGATTTAAGCGCGTCGTACGTACAAGCCGCGTCGTGCCCGAAGCAATACCGTATATCGATTGTGGGACGGCCGAGCCTCCGAACACATTACATGATTAAACCGCCCCAATGGCATAGCAACCGGCCTTGCAGCACTTACCTTATTAAAATATCCGCCACCCTTGCCGCGCCCTTTTAACAAAAGCGGAGCCGCGAACTACTCCGCCGCTCTCTTTATTACCTAGAAACGTTTAGCCGGCCAGAGGTTGATCGGTTCTTTGGGTCGCAAAATGATCGGTTGAATCCTTCTCGCGATAGGCGTTAATCCTTACATCGGGGTTATGATGCTAATGATGCTAGATCAATCTGATCTCAATTTGAAGATGTATGCAATTTTTCTGCAAGACAAATCCATTTCGGGATTAATCACGTTTGACGCTGAATAAAAATTGGAATTCGGAATGGACTTTAGAGAAAATTTGGATCTTATTGTAGATTAAAATAGCAAGCATATATACATAATAGATGTTATATATTTCAGTTAGACAGATTCTAGCATTAATTTAATCGAAATTATATGATAAATGTTTTGAAATAAAAAATTTATTAATTCTATATGATATGCGTATATTAAATTTATATATATTTAAAAATGTCTTAAATTCAGATATGTTAATATTAGAGAATATAATCTACGAAAATTGTTATTTCTTAGTCGAGGAACATAGTGTCAAAGAATGAAGTTGAGAAACTCTGAGTTAGTCGTTATCCTAATTGATAATCAAAAGAGAGTCTTAACAGACGCGGGTCTCGTTCGTAATAAGCGTAAGATAGAACTCATACTCGGATCCTAAAAGGGTTACGGGGTCACGAGCCTGTTTACTAGTGACGAACTTAATTATCGCTATCCATCGTGAATATTCATTCGGAAAATCGGTCGTCGACTCCGCGTTACTGCCACCGCGAGGTCGTCTTCCAGCCGCGGACGTTCATAATTTAGGAAGCCTTCGACCTTGCTCCACTCACCGAGATCGACTGGATGAATAACTCAGAGGACAAGGCGAGGTGCGCGTGGCGGAGAAGGAGGAAAATGGCAGCGATGTGGTTAAGAGGTGAGATGAGTAAGAGTCGAGCGAAGATCTATAATGTCTAACATCACCCTTCGGCTGATTAATATTTATTCGATATTCTTATATTTGAAGATCTAAAAGTAAAAGCGTCTTTTTTAACATCATGATATAGTGTCTTACATTTACTCATTTTGCATTTCTTTTCACTGATTCTCGAATTAATTTGGAATCATATTATCCTTAATAGAGATATTGAAGCAATGACTTTCGCATTACTAGAAATGTAGAAAACTTAACAAAAGATTCGTCCATCAGCTGATAATCAGGATTACTTTTCTCTCGATTATTATATGAAAGAGATAAAATTCACAACAGATAAAGTCTTATTTCGATACGTTGCCGATACGGATGTATTTTGCATCAAGAGGCAACGTTTATCTAGTACGTCAGAAAATAAAGTGTGCCATTGACAATTTACATTAAAAATAGTGAATGTTGTTCTAGTTGTAGACAAAGATGATATCTCGCGGCCCTGAATACAACCGATCAAATGTAGTTTACTTCACGATAACAAGATATGAAATATTTTCCACATCATTCAAGCAAACATACGAAGAGAAAACTGTCATTGAATAAGACAAATAAAATACAATTGTTAAATAATATAAATTTATAGTAGGCATAAGTTTGCCATATAGCAAGTTTCTAATCTAATAAAACATTTTATTACAATTATTAGATTAAAAAAAAAATATGTTGGAAATTTATGAAAATGGAAATTTATGGAAATTTATTTTAAAAAAGAATTAAATTGTTTTTATATATATAAATAAGCAAAGAAAAGAAATTAATAAATTTTATATAGGTCACATAGAGAAGCAATTGTATTTTGCAATTTTGTTTATAATATTATAATTCTGTAGAACTATTGTATAACATCATATATAAGTTGATCGATCAACACTGCACGTAATTGCTAATTTAAACTATATACCAAATAATTAAATCTTACTATTATGTAATTCACGGTCAAAAAGAATATAATATTTGTGCAAATATTTAAAGTTGTATATTTGTATTATTGCCAAATGGTTAAGTTTATATTTGTATTTTTATATCGATTTGTGATTAATTATCGGTTTGAAACAAGTTACATATTATATACATACTAAAATTACATATAGAGGATATGGATTTTATGGTTAAATTAAGATATGTAACATTAATCAATTCTAAGATAATCTGATGAAAAAAAAATAGAATCTTATACTAATCATGTACTAATCATAAATATTTTTTATAAAAATGTATATATTATTATTTACGTATGACCAAAATAAAATTCAGACGATTTATAGTAAGATATATTTAATAATAAGAAATATTTAATATTTTTAAGACAAAAAATCCCTAAATATTTTTCTCTGTAAATTATGATTGTAAAATAAATATAATTGATACTAGATTTAAAAATGTATATTATCAATTTAATATTAATTTCATATTACTCTTATTTTTGAAATTGATAAACATATATTATAGATGCAAATAATTAGAACTAATTTTGACTTTACAATATAAAATCATATTTGATTATAGTTATAATTTAATGATGAAATGATGATGACTTCTTCAATATTTGACTTCTTCAAACTTTAGTTAAAGACATTTCGTTGGGGACTTAGGTGCTGGTAATCAAATATTTGACGTCATTTTGCTAAAATATCATAGCTTCAGTAATTGCGACGTCATAAGCTTGAGAGAAAAACAATAAGACAGTACCATGCATGTGATTGCGAATTTTTAGATGAGGATATTAATCTTATCGATGATAGAGACATTATCAAAAAGCGGCCACTGTTCACGTAATGACCAAGCGAAAATTTTAAGGCAAACTGATATGGCGAGATATCAGCGTCATTGAGAGCGAAAATTATGTCAAATGACACACATCGTAAATCGAAGAAGTTAAGTTTCGATCGCGATCGAGTTTCAATGTTCGGCGTAATTGTCAAACGTTTACTAATTTCGCCATTAATCATGACGGTTTGGCGTGTAAATTGTTTTTAATGTAATTGCCATTGTGCAATTGGCAGTTGCATTTCGTGAATAAATACCGCAGATGTGTTTCCGAGTCAACGAACGTAACGAAAAATCGAATGATAGTAATTAAATGGAGTCTAATGTTTGCCCTGGTGTAATATTATACATTTGATATTTACATTTCATATCTCAGCAAAAATAGTAAAAAGAGAATGATGTTTATTTTTACAAAAGTGTTTTTCGGATATGTTTAATTGTATGTCATAAAGATAAACATTTATTAATAAAGTATCAAATCGCAATGATATAAATTTAAATAATTGTTTTAATTAATAATTGTTTACTAAAATTAATAGTATACATAGTATTATTTTTAATTAGTACACAAATTAAAAGAATACTGATAATCTCCGTAAGTGTAAAAATTTATGTTTATTTTTTTCGTAAGTGTCGACATGTTGAATAATCGACGTGATAATTTAAGCGTAACAGAAAAGGAATGTTCGGTATGTATATTTGCAACGATGCATCATGCTGGTACGATGATAACTTTTTTAATCGCTTTGAAGAATAGATATGCTTTTGTAGGAAATTTCGTGCTGAAGGAAAGGAAAATGATTTTTCTATAATACAGCTTCTTCAAGTAGTCTGTACAAGCGTTGCATAAGTTATATTATTAGTAATCTTGATTTTATCCAAAAATAATCTCTGATAATGTTCGCAGCTATCGGTTCACTGATATGTCATTTTATGACTAACGAGTTATATAAAACTCTAAGTGTTTAATAATTACATTTTGAAAGTTCACCTCCTTTCTATCATTGTCTTCTTTATATCTCCTCTTCGGGGATATTTATATGTATTTTTCATTATATTTGATATTTATATGTCATTTTCAATATTTAAATGTATTTTAATAGCAATTGTTAACTTTTACATGAATATAAAGGGCTAATTAAATTGTGAAAAGTCGCTATATCACAAAAAAAAATTATTTATCATAAAAAAAGTATCAATTCATGCAAATAATTTTGTTTCTAATAAGATGCAATATATATTTTCTTCAAATAATATAATAATTCAATAAATTAATTAATAACTAGTACTTTTAGTATCATATATAATATCTTCTTCTATGTATATTAGACTCATTGTCAAACATTTTCCTCTCTAAAATGATTATCCGATTACAAAGCTTTTACGTCAATGTCACCTTTTTTCACTCATCTTTCAGTTTAAATAATTAATTGCTCCAAAAATTTAATTTTCTACAAACATTGATTGCTTAAAAAATGTAATTTTCTACAAACAAGTAAGAAAACTAACAACTTATGAGACAGTTGATGCGCCCGTTGCTGCATTTAGAGAACCCTTTCAGAGAAGAATTTTCTTGGATGTCGCCTTTTCACTCACCTTCTAGATTCTTGTTTCTCGCGAGGAGCGCCAGCAGAACGTCCTGATTGGGGGCCGCGTCGGCCAGGTCCTCGTCCTGATGGTTCGGCGGCAGCGTCGGTCCAAGCGGCGGCATGGCACCTGGCGGCGGACGCGGCATCATCACCGGCGGGCCCGCTGCGGCCCCCAGCGGCAGGGCCAAGCCGCCTGATGTGTGATGCAGGGAATTGTGAGCCGCTATCGGGCCGCTGCTGGCCAGGTTCGTCGATAGCGTCGCGACCGGTGGCTGCACCGCCGCTGACATCGACAGGTCGACGCCACCCAGCAGCACCGGACGACAACCACCCGAAGCACCGCTGCCGCTCACCGCCGGGAGGATCCCGCCGCCCCCCGGCAGCGGTGCGTACGGCAAGTACAGCTCCAGTCTAAGGGCGAGTTCGTGCAACCGCGTTGAGGAACAGTTCTCTCTCTCGGCGAGATCGTCGCCTCTCGCCTCTCCGAGATCTGTCTCTGCGTGGAGACGCAGAGACGAGCTTGAGTCGTTGTGCAATATCGATGACTTCTATCGAATTATGACTCGCAAGTTGACGTTGGTCGATTACAAATTAGGAGAATAAGTTCATTGAACACTGGACATACTTGATTCGTGCGGAATGCATCCGTCTGCGATCGGTCTGGTTTAAGAGAAAATTAATGGAGTAGTTTCTTCAACTATTGCTTGACAGAGATTTTAATGCAGGTTATGCGAAAGTAGTTTGATGTTGCTGCAGGATTTCTTGAGGTGAAAATCTCCCGCACATACGGTCGTGCATCAAGGCACTTTCTTCACCAAGAATAAAATATTAATTATTAAATTTCTGTATTATCTCCAAATCAAAGGAAGCACGCTTTGGCTACTATACTGTTGCAGGCGAAACAGAGATAAGAAACCGCGTGTCTCTTTAGAGATTTGCTGTTTGTATCTTCCACCGTTCAAACTGGCACGTGGTTACTGATCTTCAAACCGTCTCTTGAAGTTATTGAGCTCACTTGATGTACAGGTGTATCTCAAAGAGAGATTATCTCTTTAATTAAACAAACAGCGTTCATCTGGTAAAAAATTCGAGCACTATAGTTCGTCATCAGATAGAGAATTCCTATTAAAATGAATTCCTCAGTTCTGAGGTTGACAGTTCGGTGTCGCTTCGAAAGCTCGCCGATTCACTCCCACTTTCTTATCACTCGGATATCGTTAACACGGTACACTAAAGAAACATTCTTATGACACTCTCGCAAGCAGTTTTACTTTCGCATTTGCTATTTCTATTAAATCTTTCGATCTTGAGTGTGTTCGAACGGAGGAAGGAGCTACACAAATAATTTATTATTTTTAATTTCTTCAATGTGAGAGAAAGATTTTATCTGCTAACGATCGTCTTCGTCTTTATCTTGAAGAGTCTCGAACGCGACCAATTTCGTCGCAAAATTCGTGCGATTGGTCGTAAACGACGAAGTCACGAAAACGCTTCTCTTGCACGAGTTACGTTCTTTGCACTCGGGACTCGTTTATGAGCTGCTTGCATGAGACTTGAATGGGCCGTTTGTAAATAGTTCCACCCATACTACCATCTACAAGTTGGTTATTGTCAATGTTCCCACTCGGATCGGTATACGTAATTTTCTAGTCGTAACACGACTTCTTCTCAGCGTACATGAAGTCGAGTTTATGTCCGCTTATAATTTCTACTTTGATGCGCTCATCGAGATCGTCGTTAAATATTCAGCGTACGTCTAATCGGAGCCCTAGTTTCCGTGGTCACGCTATCCTCTTCTCTGGAGTGAAACCGTCCTTCGGATGTCAAATCACTTGCTGTAGCTAGCGGAAAAGAATACAATTGAACAGTCACATATTATCACGAACAACGCTGAGCAACATGATTCACACTGACTCACATGATTCACATTCGATAGTCAAAAGTTCGATCGCGCGTTCAACTAATACCTCGAAGCCTGTATTATCACTTCCTATATTTCTCTCCTTCGCTTCTCGCGAAGCGTTAAACACGCACGAATCCGTTTCCGCGAATCAAAGATCGCCAAGTTTATGCCGCTTCCTTTCACTTCGATCGATCTACGTCGCGTGATAAATGCGATGTTTTCCGATAGCGCCGGGTACTTGCCGAACTTGCCGATTGCGTCGAGTCGGACCGACGTCGTTTCGATATCTGTGATTAAGCCGGAAATCGCACCGCGCGCCTTCCGGCAGGATCCGTGCAGGCTTACTGCCGGTCGCGCACTCGATGCCCTCGGAGAGCTGCCGACGGATCGCCAGCCGCTTATCGGATCGCTTGCGAGACCCGGTTTATCTCGTAACCTTGAACGTGTAGCACCGATCGCGCCGATCTCGTCCGGCGTCGCGATCTCGTTACCTATCCTTCGACTTCGAACACGTTGACGTTCTTGAAGCAAAATCGAACGCGAGAAAACATTTACTCGAGACTTGTTTTGCCTTGCAGAGCCACAGCGGTGTTCTTTAATTCGACAAATAATCGGAAGAGTACTTGGAGATTAACGCCACTTGAAGTTGTAACTAAAACTTTAACTAATAAAAATTTATGCCTGCCATTTTTTATTGATTATGATAAGGAGACGATAATCTTTTAAATGCAGATTGTACTAAATACCAATGCTGTATTCCTTTTTTACTGTTTTGTTTCTGGAAAATCTCCTAATTCCCATTATCCTTCTGCCCACAGTTATATTTCTACGTGTTCTCTACACTTAATCACTTTCTGTTTCTCTAATCGGGACTTTCCGCGACTACATTCACTTCATCCAGATATTCACTTTATCAGGTTTCTTCTTTCCTTGCAATTATGCGATCGCATCAATAATATCGATAATATTCCACGGGGTGGCTAAAATTTTCTTTCAACGTCGAGCAAACTCGCTCGTGGCTGACAAAACTGGAAGCTTCCAAGTCTCCCCTGCGGGGTCCGATTCCCCTCGAGTCGCATCGAGCCAGTATCGGTTGCCCGCGCCGCGATCGGCAGCGAGACGGTTTTTACGCGCGTGTCGATGTAAATCTCGCGTCGTGCCCGACGTAAATCGTCCGGCCGGCCGACGCGGAGAAAAACGCGATGGACCGCAGCCGATCTAGCCGGCTGCCGTTCCCCGTCCGGTTGATTCGGCGATTCGGCCCGAATATGCGGTCAGCCTCGCCGGCCGTCGGTAAGAAACGCCGAATTCCGCGGCCTCCTGATCGCGATCTTCGACCTGCCACGTTGCCCTGCCCGTTTTTTCCTTCTCATCGGTGAAGCGGATCCGCTCCGATGGCTCGGCCGGTCTACGAGCGCGTTCGATGACACTCCTCGATGACCGCCGCTGATGGTTCTCGCTCGACTCTTCGCATCTTACGTCTAGCTCAAGAATGTGCCAAACACGGCAGTTTGACGCTCGAATAACAGCGTAGATTTTAAATCATGGAAATTAATGACATCTTGTACCCACAGGTATAACTGGCGATCCTTCCTTCGACGATCTTCAGGCTCTGAAGTTCTCGAGTATAACACGAAGAAGTAATTTCGAGAGTCCAATTCGAATTCTTGCTTAATCGCTCACTGATATATTCTTGAACAATATCAAGAAATGATTATAACAGATATATTAAATTGATTATCCTGTAAGACAAGCGGTTTATCTGATGCACAACGGTGTTATCCCAAAGTCTCTGCGAGTCGACTCGCAAAATTCACTGAATTTACCTACTGATTCTTCAACGATAAGTCATTCGACGCGCGACGATCCTTCAATTTCCAACGTAAACACCGTTCTCCCGAAGAGAGCAGCGGCGATAACAATCAAGACGATTGTAGCGTATCGTACAGTATAAATTTTAATACGACTTTATATCCCGAAGATTCTCGAAGCAAAACCCATCAGCACTGGAGACACAGAATTCTATTCGCGATCCTCGCCGTTCGTCGACGAGGATCGAGCGACGCGATCGTGGAATGTGTGATTTGATTCAGGAGCAGGTGCCGCGGTACTATGGTGCCGGCTTCAGCCTCAGCACGGCGTAGTACACCGGCCAGCAGGAACCCGGCTCTCGGAGGGCACGGAGGACGCGGAAGGTGGAGGTGGTCGCCCACCGGACGTGCCGTCCGAAATCGCGTACGCAGCTATCGGAGGAGAGGTTGCCACCCTACCCACCGTCCTCGGCCACCACCGAGACCACCGCCGCCACCTCGAACACCACCTCGAAGAGGGGGATCATCGGTGGGGGAGTCTTGGCACGCCTGCGCCCCGTGCGCGACGTTTTGCCCCCCTTGCTCGCGGCGAGGCGCGACGCGTGGGGAACGCGTAGCGGGCTACGATCTCGCGCAAGATTTCGACATGGTTCGCGATACGAGGCGAACCCTAAAGTCAGCGGAGGTATCTTGCTCGAGCGCGATGGACTTCGCTTGAAGGGAAAAAAGAGCACAGTCGACTGCGATTAGACTAAAGATCATGGACAAATGGATGCAAATGGCCTTGGGAGTTTAATGTGTGAGATATATTATATAATAGTTATTGAGGATACAAAAGAGTCTTAGATTCAGTAAGCTTTTTTTGAGCTTGATATTTTAATTATATTCTGATAATCTGCAGTGTAATAGTATATTTACTGTAATTAGTGACAATCTATGAAACATGGTAAATAAATTTGTTTCATGATAAATAAATATGTTTGCTATAAATATCAATTCCTACTACTATAAACATCAAATTAAAGCGCAATTAAATTTGTAAGTAAATATGAAGTAGAAAATAATGAATCTTAGGGTGTTTTGATACTGTTTAATTTTATATATATTTAATATTGCATGGAAGAATAAAAAAATTTATTTCGCAATCAATTCATTTCGCCATCAATTAAAAAAAAGTTTTGCTATTAAGCTATTATTAGAGAATGATGTGTTATACATATCTGGAGTTAATTATACAAAAACTCAAAGATATTTAGGTTGGTTTTGAGCTCTGTATGATTAAACGTAATCAAATACTTAGGAATCATTAGAAAGTAAAATAGTTTAATATTAATAATTAAATTTTGTAAATATTTATAATTTAATTATTGACTTAATATATTATAATTGTAAAAATAATTTCAATGTTGGCATTAATTATTTCGCATACATGCTCTTTCTACGGAAATAACGCGAGATGTTATATTGAGTATCATTGTATTTTAATCATAATATACTTAAATATTGAATTTTAATTTTAACGAATTATATTAATTATAATATTGCTTTCATAAGGAAATCTGAGAGAGAGAAATTTGTAATGCCATTTTTAGATCTCTATATCTAAATTTTATCGCGACTATATTTTATTTCCGTATGGATTTCACGATATAAACGAGACGATGCAATGGGGAGGAAGATCGATGATGCACGTGCGAGCATAATGTTTATAGCAAGGTTATCAATATCAACCTTTTACCAGTTTCTATATAAAAGTTACTATATCGACTGGAGAGTCAAGAAAAAAAGACTAACCAAAGGAGGAGAAATATTCATAATCATTACTTAGTTTAGTATAAAATAAGAAAACTAGTAATTTTCTAGTAACTTAAAAATTTATTAAAAAATTTATATATACACAAGATGTGTGTGTTTTTAGTTATATATATATAAATTGCAGAGTAATTATTATTATAATTTTATACTTAATCTGTATTATTAAATCTATAGATTTTAAAACAAGTCTATATATGTGTAAGAATAATTTGAGGTAGAAACGTCAGAATACCTCCGTTTGAAAAAATTTGAGTCGATATTTATGTCGATATTTTATTGCATATATTTCAAAAGAGTTAAAAATAAAAAACAAAAAAATTGGAATTTTTCGTAATCTCTGTACTCTTTCAAATTTCTTTTAAAATGTAATTGGACAATCTTTCCAAGTCTCTTTATCTGAAATATTTATCAAAAATGGATTATGTATTACGTTCTTCTTCACATATCATTTATATATTGTCGTTTTATATACACACGCATTAAGTTACGTATATGGGAATTCTCATTTTTCTTTAAATATATATTAAAGATGATTTACCAAAAGAAAAAGCTTTTCAATAGATTTACTTTTCTAATTTTTCCAAGATTACAGCCGACGTATACAGGATCTGCACGAGCATGAGAACACCCGAGAAAATGCTTTAACCCATTTACGTCTAACACGAACGATAAATCATACGGCTATATTTTATTAATAACCCGACGGCAGAAAGGGCTGATAGGGCGGCGCGAAAAAAAGCACGTACAAACTTCCGCGGGAGGTTCGAAGGTTCCGCAAGAAACACACAGAATGGAATAGTATCAAGCGCTAATCAAGACCGATGGTCAATAATGGCGCCCACGGGCTGACTGGTCGGCCAACCCAAGTCCAACCTACCCCTCGGGTGTCGGGCGTGTACACAGGGTGGTTTAAGCCACCATCGTCGTCGTCGCCACCGCCGCCACGTCCACCACCTCCACCGCCTCCACCACCACCTCCCCTATTCTGCTCGACAGAGGTTGATTCTGGCTGAAGCTGGAGAGCGAGACATATTTTTATTGTAGCTAGGTGAATCACTGCTACGGGAGCTGTCTTTGTGTGTTATCTAACCCAGCCGCTTGTCTACGCGCACGCTTTTACGCGCGCGCGGTAGATGCACGCGCTGCTTATTTTGTATTATTTTACTCTCGTTGCTGAAAAATGCATGGAGAATTCGTGCGGGAGGTTTTAGTAAATGGATTTTGTACGTAGGAAACACCATGCCAACAATAATAGTAAAAATTAATTATAATCGCAAGGATTAACGCAGGTTCTCCATCGAATGCGTAACTATAGAACTTGAAGATTGTAAAATTATTACAAACATCGCCCCTTTTATCCAGTCACTTTTTATCATACAGAGAAAACGCTTTGGTGCACTGAGCAAAATATCGTTATATATTCAATTATGTCGAAAATAAAAAATTAATCGTTTTTTTTTTCAGATCTTGTGTCGAGAAACGTAGCTCGTTACATACAAAATACATGGCGCGCACATTGTTTGCAGCTCGCGCATCGAAAAGAGCATTTGCGAACAGCTTGTATATATACGTGCTGTGTACATAGTACATACACTTGATCCTTCCTACATATATTTGATCTCATGTATTCACGTATATCGCCACATGAGTCTATGATTCCGTCTGTATTCAGTCAGCACGTCCGTATGAATTTACTCTGCTCGTCATACGCGGATTCAAATACGGTGTTGTTGTAAAGATGCATGCACGTAGCGCGTGTTTTCTTTCTTTACATACTGGGTGATGAACTAAGGATAGTTTTCTTGATATTTGCATGTCGTTGGTGTTACAGAATTACTTAAATGCCAAAAGATAATAATGATGTCAAGGAATTTTTAGACACAGTTATCATTCATCCAAGTCTTTTAATACCGCCTATTAAGGTGGATTCACTTACTTAGCCCTTATGAAGGATTCACTTGAAACTTTGATAGGATGCAGGGATGAGCGATAAAAATGAATGCTCAAAACTTCAAGGTAGGTCATTGACCTAAATAAAGAGTAATCAATCGATGAAAATCAACATTTAACACGGGATTACATAGAGGTTATGTTCATGACGGTGGTCATTAGTGAGTGTTATGTTATAATATCATCGGAAAACAGTTATGATATAGAATCTGCTGAACATTATTTTGTCGAAAAACTCGCATGTTATCGACCTTACAAAAAAGATATTCGGTTACAAATAGTAAATGTAACCGTATTACATAACACAACATGCAATTGAACAACGTTGCACTCCTCTACGATTTCCATTATCCCGCCAGGTTTAAAATCTATATTCGGATAAATAAAAAAAAAAAAAAAATAAATAAATAAAGAAAAAAATTTTTTGTAGCGTTTTTTGCTACAATCGGATATTGGGTCTTTTATTATTTAAATAACATGAATGCAATAGTTTTCCGACTTCTTCTTATGACTCCGTCTCCTTTGGAAGATTGGCGACAGCTCGTCAATTTGACAAACTGTTCTTGGCAAGATACTCTCGGTGGTTTGCCATTGCCTTCCGAGAGGTGGCAATCGAATAAAAACCAACAATTTTTGGTCGGATTTGAACTCAGATCCCCCGGATCTTTGGCTCATTGAAACAACGCACATCTCTCTGCGTCACGACCGCCACTTGTTTTCTTGATCGCATCTTAGTTTTCCGACTAAGATTCTCTTTCTATGATCAAAAAACTGAGAACCCTGTGGCGGCCCTCGCTAGGTATCCGCGGCGGTGAATCCACCTTAAATGTGACAATTACATTTCATTTAGAATCTTCAGAGATGAATGAGTATCGTTATCCAATCATATCTCGAGAGCTGACTGTAATTACGAAGAGCCTTAATCGGTAAAAAGATTTGTCGTTAAAGTTACAGTCGCGCAACACCCCATCCGCCGTTACTGCGTACGAATACACGTAGACATTCGCATAAGGATTGTTATAGCGTACACCCACGTGTCACGTAAACGCGTTCGCTTCGATTCTCTCGGCTTACGCGAGCGCGCACGCGTATACATACTCCCGCGCGTGTGTTTACACGCGCGGGGGACAACCGGATCGGTCGTCGGGGGTGCACTCAACGAAATTAAACCTACGCTACGTTCCTCGACCTCGGACCAACGGTGGCAGTCGCAATCTCGCGTCATCAGGAGAGAGACATCGACGGCTTTTGTCGCGTTTCGCGCGGCCGCTTGAATGTCGCCCTCCCCCTACCCCCTCCCCGTGTAATTTCAAACACGCAGCGCGGATTTTAACCCTTAACCTTTAATCCTACCATTTCGGTTATGTAGTATTTGATCTCGCGGAATCACGAGGCATCGAGAAGGAAGAGAGGGGAGAGGGAATTAATAATTTTAACGGCACGTTTTCGAAGAAATTCAATTTAGTCGTATAAAATGCTCAGTCTTCTTGCAGTATTCTTTAGCGTGACATGACACAATCCCGGAAGCTTTAAAATTTTATTTTGCGAAGTTAATGATGCATAAAAAATATAATTGCGTAATTAGTTCTTATTGTTACTTCTTTTTATCTTTTTTCCTTTTATTTCTTTCCATAAGTGATTTTTAGAAGTGAATTTAACGCTTGAATTGAATTTGGCTGAACTAAATAGCAAAGAAAATAAAATGTTTTAATTTTTAGCACTATTGAAGTAGCAATATTCTTTTTTAGTACTAATGCAATCTAAAGATAATTTTTGTTTTCTATTTTGCACTATCATTCTATAAAAGGCGATTTTTGGCCAAGAAAATTATATTTGATGATGTTGATGAAGGACAACTAAACCGAAGAACAAGACAAAGAGAAATATGTTTAACAGTGATGATGATGATAACAATGAAAAGGATTCTCTATAGAATGAGGATTAATTTAAAGTCAAGAAAAGTAAAAAAGTAAGCGTCTAATATATTAGGTTTTGTTTCTTTTTAAAATAATACTAGTACAATTTATTTATGCAGACCACTCTTGGCAGCGATGATGTGTTACTTTAGATGATCGTTTTATGGAAAACAATTGTCAGACTGAGGAAAGTAAAATTGTTGATGATACAGATGAGTGTAATTTGCAGAAAGAGATAGAAAAACAGCTGGATATTTTAGAAGACATTTTAAGAATGCCATTTATTGTAAAAAATCAAGAGAAACCCACTAAGTAAGAATATTTAGATGAACAAGAGTTTGCAATTGTTACTTTTGATATTTAATGACAAAGTATTTGTAGGAAGGGATTGATGATACGATATGATTCAACTGAAAATGAATACTATGAATATGAAGTAAAATTTACACAACCAGATACTAAGGAGAAAAAAGAAGCTAAAAAAAAGAAAATGTGTTGATGTAAAAAATTGAGGAACTTGCACTTCTAAAATCAGAATTATTAAAGAATTATTAAATTATTAAAAAATTATTAATATTTATTATATTGTGTCAGATGTTTTGATGTTTTGTTGTTTTCTCTGCGCCACGTAGTCGCTACATACAAAAGTGGTTTTATATGATAGTTAAACTTTTGTTCTTTTTATGGAAAAATGAAATTATATTAGATGGTTGTACTTATCATACATTTCAGCCTTAGTGGAAAGCTCTGATATTTACCGTCAGTACTGAAAATCTATAGTGTAAGTGACGCAAACTATAGATTGTCAGTACTGGCAGTGATTATAGGAACGCAGCCAATAGGAGGCGAAAGCGAACAGCGTTTCATCACTGCTTTGCTTTGCAGTGGAGTGGAGATAAACGCTAGCTTCGCTCGCATTTGTATCTTAACATTTGTGCAGGCAAGGAAGATATAGGGTGTTTATGATAATTCGGTTAGAAGTTATTTCCACTAGGGCCGAAATGTATGATAAGTACATCCATCTAGTATAATTTCATTTTTCCATAAAAAGAACAAAAGTTTAACTATCATATAAAACCACTTTTGTATGTGGCGACTACGTGGCGCAGAGAGATGTGCGCTGGTCTAACGAGCCCGAGATCTCAGGTTCGAGACCACTTTGAGTCTTTATTAAAAGAAAAAGAAATTTCCGCAGGGGGGATTGTGTGAATCAATCATTCGCACAATCCTTTGGGTTTAACGAACCTACGGACCCGAGTTTATCAGTAGCAAGCACATCTTGCGCTCTTCCTTTCCCATATCTCCTTCCCCACAATGTCTCCTTCTTTAAGGGCCTCCGCACTCCATGGAGGACCTGGAGAGAGCATTAGACATGGAAGTATAATGTTGGCAGTGTAACGGATGTGACGAAATATAGGCCACTTTTCGCACAGGTTTAACGCATGATGCGCTATCGTCGGGTGAAAAAACTAATATGGCTGCCTCCATTGTCACTCATGTTCACACTTGACACATGAGTGACACCAACCCAGCGAACCCAAATTGTTCGTTACCACATCCAAAAATTCTAAGTAAATGGTATTCGACAATTGATGGTTCTCCGGGTTTTTGTTCAGAAGCAGGAGTATTTTAGCGTACTAAAGCAGTTGAATTGCAATATAGATATCAAAACATTAAATACCGAAGTCAATATTTGTACCAGCGAATTTGTATTTCCGGACCCGTCACACATGATAAAGTTAGTACGGAATGTTTTTGGCAAAGTACTGAGTTTGTTGGACATAAGGCGATTTTTGGCGTCACTCTGGTATATGAACCAAAATATACCAAATTGTACCAGAATGTTTTCGCGTATTTGGTAATTTGTGGTAGAGGTGTGGCTAACCGTTTTGGTATCTTTTTGGTTGATACCACGCTGTACCAAGCAACGAAGCAGGGTATATGCTGGTCGTTTCTGATATGCGCGAAATATCAACACAAAGATAAAAGCAAGTAATGTATTTTATAATATTTATGTCATATTAAATTTATGTTATTGTTAGATTTGATATTTTAATTACTTATTTTATAAAAAGTTCAAGATATTAATTCGCACGTATGGAAAAGAACCAATGCATTTTAACCTATTGGTGTGGTATTACCATATTACATGTTACCAGAATATGCTCCGTCTCTACCAATAGCAACCTTGGTACATATACCAAGCGATCGCCAAAAATCGCCTAAACATATTCTTTAAAACATCTTATAATAAAACATCTTATAAATACATATATCGAGACGTATCCAAGTTCAAAATATATCCTCACCTATATGTTGCTTCCTTTTCAATATCTAGTTCTTTATCACTAAGTATTAACACTAACTTTAACACTAAGTATTAACAATTAATAATAAAATTGGCCAGACGGGTCGGAGATAAATTGGGGTTTGTTCATTAATATTCACTGGCGAAGGAGAGTTTGAATTTGTTTCTTATCCATATCGAACTTTTTTCTGTATTCATAATAAGGCTTGCAAAGTTGTTTTGTTGATTGGAATGTGGCAATAACTTCTGACGTAATTTTTTGCGTTGAAACCAAATCTGGCCGTAGAATTGTTCTATCACGTCAGAATTTTGAGATATCCTAATCTAAATGCGAAAAAGGTCGTTTTTACGTGTTTTTGATGTTATGCCACGTCCTCAGAAAATTTTTTCACTTACTCTCTCTAATCTCTCCCTTTAATCTCATTTTTGGTTTGTTACAATACGATTTTTTTAAAGCGAGATATAACAAATTGAAGTTTAGTTGCTTTGAATATCACAGGACTACCGAATTCTTTTCTTCGTAAGTCTGAGACTAGGGGATAATACATTTATATTTCTGTTTTCTCTTCCTCTACAAGTTTTACTTTGAGATTATCACCTGTCTAGGGTCTAGTGTTTGAGGTTTTTTAGTTTCCTACTCATTTTTTAATTTTTCCAAAAAGTACTGGAGTAGATCTTTCAAACAATTTTGGTTTGCCCCGATATCATTTTTTCAAACCGAGATAAGTTAATTTGAATTTTAAACTTTTGGAAGCTCATGAGGCATGTATTTTACATCATACCATTACACCATCATATTGATTACACAACTTCCAAAAGTTTAAAATTCAAATTGACATATCTCGGTAAAGAAAAATGATATCGGGGCAAACCAAAATTTTTTTGAAACATCTATTCCAGTACTTTTTGGGAAAATTAAAGATAGTGCTGACTAAGAAATGCTGACGATACTGTAGGTCGTCAAAAATAACCAAAAACAGCGTTTTTTGCACTTTAAAGTTAGAATATCTCGAAAACTTGACGTGATGGGGCAAATATGAAAACGAATTTGAATTCAGTACGAAAAATTATTGTCACATCCTAATAAACTTGCGACACCTCTAATTTTGGCCTGTGTAATTTCCATTAAGGAAATTTAATCACATGACAGCTGCGATACCCTTATAAATGGCCAAACGCGAGTAACTTTTCTTTTTGGTTGGTACGCGAAGAAGGAATCGGATACTTGGATATATCCGGGAATTGCATAACGAAAACGGATAGCGCGCGATGGTTAGCACGAGCGAACGGCTCGAAAAGCTCGAAAAGCTCGAAAAGCCCGAAAGAGAGTGTCACGTTTCCATGGTAACCCGGCGTGGCAACTCCGCCCCTCTGGCCTCGTCGGTTCGATATCCTCTCGTCTCTCTTCCCTGACTCCCACGTCAACGTGCTCTACATTTTTCCAAGCTCAAGTCAAGCCTGCGAGTCGTACGATTAGAATGGAAGAAATGATAATAGAGTTCTACGTCAAGAAACACGTCTGAGACATGTTCTATTCCAAAATATTTTTTTGGCGAGCTTCATCTGGGGTTTAAACGTACGATGAATAATGTTCAATTATTAATAATTTAATATAATAAATATTATGTGTTTCTGTTAAACATATATAATATTTTTTATTTAGATTCCGCTATGAAATTTTAGTTTTATTCTCTCGCTCCGAACAACTTTTATTTATTTAACGATTGTTTTAAAAAAATGTAGAAATATTCTAGCAGTAATTTAACAGAGAAAATAATTACACAGATCTATAAAATTTTGTGTGGTTTGAAAAAGAAAAATAGTTTCCTAAAAATAGTTTCCTTTTTTTGCGCGCTGAATTCGAACCTAGTGAAATAGTTGTATCACATCAGGTTTACCGAAAAATAAAAAAGTCCTAAAAGAACACATTTTTTAAAATTCATAACTAACGAATCCGATATGTGAAAAATTTTCAAAGCAGCTAAAAAAAAAAATAGTTATAACAGAATATAAGAATGCCAAATCTTTAATTGCATGCACCAATAAACCTCAGGCGCGCTTTGTTTTTAAACAGTGTCCGTTCGTAGGGTAAAGTACGAATTGCTTTATTCTGGCTCTTTATAAAACCATTGTAAAAGATCATATTTAAAAGAATTATTTATTTTATTTGTGTAAACAATAATTGGAAAATATAAAAAAAGTGTTGTATGCTCTTATATATATAGGATGTTTCTTAAGTGTGAAAAATTTTCAGAGATGATTCTTTGTCGAAAATTAAGGGAGGTATTTCATATAAACATATATTTCTACATCTCTGCTTGTGAAGTTTCACTCTTCCAAAAATGGAGGTATAAAAATTAGATTTTTATTTTTTTCTTAAATTTGGAACAGTTAAAGAAATGGAAAGTTAAAGAAATGAAATTAGGTGAATATTTAGATTGCGTGATACGTGATAAGTTTATTTTAAAATTTAACTTCTCGTAATTCGAAACCTATGCTATTTAGCATCGTGCTGTGTACGATAACACATTTTATTTTTTTCTTAAAATCTACTGATTTAAAAAAAATAAAACAAATAAAAGAGTTTCTAGATAAATCAAACTTTTTAATGCATATTTTTAAATTATATTCCGGCTCATTAAAAAGTTCTAATAAAAAATTGAACAGGGGTTTCATCCCCTTATAACAATATGGAAGGCTGAAAAAATATTAATAAATATATATATATATATAATTAATAAATACCTTTTTACTAGTAAAAAAAATATATATAATGTTTTCCAATAGAATCATTGTCTACACAAATAAAATAAATATTTTTTCAAATATGATCTTTTGTAATTAAGAGTCTTTCATATATATCGGGTTTGTCAGCTATGAATTTTAAAAAATGGTCACGTTTTTTGAGGGCTTAACTCCATTTTTTCCGTAAACCTGACGTAACAGAACATTTTTGCTTGCAGATTCGGTTTCAGTGCGCAATGGTTTTGCAGAGAACCAGGGCAATCATTGCACTTTGTTCCTACGAGTGGACATCAACTTTTAAGAACAAAGCGTGCCTGAAGTTTGATGGTGCATGCGTTAAAGATTTAGAATGTTAAAGATTTAACATTCTTAAATTCAACTACAATGTCCAGTCTTTCACTTGAGTTGCTTTAAAAGTCACATACCGGATTCGTTAGCTATAAATTTTAAAAAATGATAAAAAATGCATTTTTGGGAGGCTTCAACTCCATTTTTCTCGTAAACCCCGTTATAGGACGTTTTGCTTATGGATTCAAATTTGCAGTGCAATAAATTATAAGAAACAACTCTTTTTTCCAAGATGGTAGGAAAGAGTTCAAGTAGGAAAGAAGTAAAATTTTGCAGACTTGTGTTATTTAATAGTTTTGAGAGTTCGATGTAAGAGAAAACTGATATTTAAAAAATTCTTTTTTATTTCTGTACTTTAACAAATTTCTCGAATAATTTTATATGCTATGATAGCGTGATATATATTATACATGTATTTCATATATTTGTTTTTTGTTTATAATTTGCTGCAGAGATGTGTTAACGAGCAAACTTTCGTGAAAATAAATTTTGCAAAGATGTAAAAGCAGAGCACTCTTACATTTAAGTCGCTAATTATAAGTCGCAATTGTGGAAATAATATTTTAATACGAAATGAGTCGAGTCGCGCGAATCGTGTGGCTGAATTTAACTTCAAAGTAAAATTTAAAATTTAGAATCGGAATTAGGAAGGTTCATCGAAAATTCTGTTTACTCTTTCACAGAAGTTTACATGTTAAATTCAAGAACGATTAAAAGTGAGTCGAGTAGAAGATTAGAATCGTACCATTCCTGTTGAGGATCTTTCTGGTGTCACATTAATTTTCAGACACACACACACTCTCTCTCTTCTACCCTGTTATGCTGAAATTTCAGAATTTACCTTATAATAATTCCGTGTGCGAGATACGAGCGTTAATATTCGAACGATGGTGCCGAATCAATACGGGCAGGCGGTCTCTCCCGCCGAAAAGGGCAAACAAATTCGTACGCGCTTTCCGCGCGTCCATCCATCCATTTGCTCCCTCCGTCCGATATCTCGTCCTCGTTCTCGCGCGGCCCATCTTGTCCTGTCCTCCCCAATGCGTTTCACCGGTGCAGCCGCATACCACTTCTGCTTCGCTCTCCCACCGAGCATGTGCTCCCTGCGAAACGTTCTCGCGATTTACTTTCCTCACTCCTCTTCCTCCTCTTATCCCTCTTGCTCGTACTACCGCTTCGCTCGTTGTGAAGTTCCACATTCGGCTTCTTTCCCTTCACGCCCCCCGCCATCGTCCTCGTCTCATCCCTCTTTCTTCGCGCGAGGACGCGCGCGTTAACACGTGCGATGGGCGAGAAATAGCACGGATGACATATGCAGAACGTAGCCACCTCTATATTTTACGCCGGGCTGTTCGCAGGAATTTACGACGCTACCATCGACATTCTTCTCCTACCTTTCCATCTACAGCGTCGCTTCTTCCTTTGCATCCTCCCGTAGTCTTTGTTTCTTTTGCTCGATCGCGGCCATTTCTGTAGTTTATCGTTCTCTCTTTTTCTCTCCCGCTTTTCCGGAGTGTTCATCGATTTGCTCGCTTCTCTTATTTCTTTCTCTGCGTTTTTTGTTTTCTTTTTTGCCGTCTTGCACTTCGAAAACATCAAAGTGTCGACTTCTTTTTTCTTGCGGATATCGACATTTTTTTTATCAATGTCGATTTTTCCAACCACCGCTCGATTATTTTAAAATCGGACTCACGCGTGGCTCGGCCATTCTTAATCTTTTCAATAAGTTCACTTTATAAATTCTTTCTTTTTTTAACTTATTGATAGGTTCGCCGAGCCATGTCCGGCTTTACGTCTGTCTTTATATTCTATAGATTTATTTTATATAATATAAAATAAATTCTTTCTTCACTTTCGTTAAATTAAATTAATATCAATGTATAGATTGCATTAATATACTTAAATAATATAATCAATTAAAATTGATTAAAAAATTCTATTCAAAATTTCCAAAATTCAGAACTTTTTTGAAAAAAATAATATTTAGAATATTTAATAAAATAATATTATAAAATTTTTAATCAAATTTTTTATGCTTGCTCGTTAGGCCTTCATTCCGATTTCTTTTATTCTGTGATTTTTCTTCTTTCTTAAGAAGAAAAATTTACGTATAAATATCTATATTTAAATCTATTTAAATATAATATTCTTTCGATATTTTTTTCCTTTCTCTTTCTCATTAGGAAAAGAATCATCCTTGCTGTAAAAAATTTCGGCAATTATCTACGAACTTTTCTTTCACCGATGCAATCACATAAAATATTGGTAGCAATATACCACCGTGCGATAGAGGGCATATCTCTTTTGATAAATAATTCGCAACATCTAGATTCACGAGAATCCTTGCCTGTGATATCCGGGAAAGAAGAAGCGCAGCTTTTTGATTAACGCACCTCGATTCGTCGGTGTGTTATCTGACTTTTTAACCGGCTTTCTCTAACCATGTCCTGTTTATGCGCACCGCGCCGCTGCTCCGGGCGAACTTTCAGCGAAGATCAAAGGAAACTAGCGCGACTAAGGAACAGATTAAAGGTGCAGCCGTGAGGAATTCCTCTCTTCTTGGCTTTGACGGAAACTTACAACGTTTTCTTTATTAAAAGCTAATAAACGGCTGTGCCGGGTGCCTCGGCCGCGATTTCATTAATTCTGCCTTTAATATTGCAAACTGAACGATTTGCTGAGAGCTGCCGGTAGTTGGGGGTCGGCGTTAGGTCGGCGTCGAAATAATGTAATCTCTAATCAAACACTGCTTCCGCGAGACGATGCCATATTGCATTCCCTTTGACATACGGCATCAATTCTCGTCGACGCCCGCGAATCTCCCCCATTATGATTGCAGGCAAATTTCGGCGAGCTTTGATTCCTGCCACGTTAGATTTCCAATTGTGACGTCTACCTCGAGGCGATAGGATATTCAGTTCCACTCACGGAATGCTTTATTATTGATGATTTCCAGAGATGGATTCAAAAAGAGGTTAAATAAAAAGGTCTTGAAAAGGATCTCATAAAAGATCGAACGGAAAGACGATGCAATAATTAACATACAGATTATTTGACTCTGTTTTCCAATTATAACTATTTTAACGTTTGGTCAATTTATGACTCAACATTAGAACTTTTACTTTCAAAAAAATTGGAAACAAGTCACTAATTTAGCTTTATCAATTGTATTTAACTTGAGAATTTTATATTTATTTATTTTACTTTTTGGTATATTTCCCAAACGATTTAAAATAGGGTGATACTATAACTATCTACGATGTCTTGCAAAAGGTGAATAGAGAGAGAGCATTGTTAAACATGCACTTTGTAAAATTATAAAAAGCTTCCGTATTTTTAATTTTAATGGGAATAAGTTATTTTCATTTTGCGAAAGTCACGAACCTCTTTTTGCAGCACGCAAATTATTACTCATACTTTATTCATGCGTCTGATATTATTGATGTAATTACTCATACTTATTTGGATTGATTGGAAAATCGACGCGATTAACTCGCAATCACGAATAAGAATCGCGCATTAAACAACGCTGAAAACTTTTTAATTGAGGAAACAATTCCGTCGAGCAAGTCTGTGTGTACCTACTTCGACGGAACTTTCGGAAGTTTTTATAAGCTGTTATCTTTTACCGCCGTGCTTCGGCAACTTTTTAAACCACTGCCGCGCGCGGGTCAGCATTTTTAACCCGCAAGACGTAAAGTTAAATATTCACTTCATGAAAGCGTCGTAAAAAGCCCACGGTTTCTCTTTCGCCATGGTTTGTGGAAGACCAAACGGGAGAGACGGAATTCATTTACCTCGCTGGTATTTCGTAGAAGCGAATTTTCCTCGTGGAGGAACCGATATTACACCGTTCTAACAAATATTCTCTTTCCTCTTAGACATTCAGAAAATCCGTCAAGTTAAAAAAAATATCAAATAAAAAATCTCCACACAAGTCGGTTACAAGAAATTATAGGATTTAACATTGAGTTGCTTTAAATCTCTAAAGAGAATGATATTTTAGTTATTAAAAATGGCGGTGTTGTAAAATTTACATATATTGGTATTCTTAATTTTATAACAGTGGATTTAAGATGTGTATTTAAAACGTTACTCGTTAAACAAAAACTGATAAGAAGTTTAACATCTAATTGCTTAATGTCGAATATTAAAACAAATCAAATTTGTGATCAAAAATAATTCCAAACTTGTTACAGATGTTTTATTGATATCTATATGAAATATTACTTTCAGTATATATATATCTTATATATTATATATATATATATATATATATATACAGGGTGTCCCATTATAAAACATCCAGTCGAATATTTCGAAAACCAAGCCTGGGAGAGAAAAATTTTTCAGACAAAAGTTATTTGGTTTCGAGAGGCCCATAAGATGATACCATTGGTTTGACCTTGAAGAATTATTTGAAAGTTACATGAAAGTCACCTCAATTTTTTTAAATGGCATCCCCTATTTTTTATTACATATTCTTGTAGCTGACTTCAAGAGCTTTCCAAAACACTATAATAAAGTATTTTTTTATTAAGTATTTTCCGAGTTATAAAGCTTGAAATAATTTCATAATTTTACATAAACTGTAAAATATCTCGTAAAATATTTACTTTTCGATGACCTTACCTCAATACTTTTATGCACAGAATAATGAGAGGAACCAATTGGTGTCAAGAAAACACATAGTTGTTTTTAAGAAAAAATATGCAATTTGTAACTAACAATTACATATTTTTTCTTAAAAACAACTATATGTTTTCTTTACACCAATTGATTCCTCTCATTATTCTGTGCATAAAAGTATTGAGATAAGGTCATCGAAAAGTAAATATTTTACGAGATATTTTACAGTTTATGTAAAATTAAGAAATTATTTCAAGCTTTATAACTCGGAAAATACTTCATGAAAAAATACTTTATTATAGTGTTTTGGAAAGCTCTCGAGGTCAGCTACAAGAATATGTAATAAAAAATAGGGAATGCCATTTAAAAAAATTGAGGTGACTTTCATGTAACTTTCAAATAATTCTTCAAGGTCAAACCAATGGTATCATCTTATGGGCCCCTCGAAACCAAATAACTTTTGTCTGAAAAATTTTTCTCTCCCGGGCTTGGTTTTCGAAATATTCGACTGGATGTTTTATAATGGGACACCCTGTATATATATAATATGTATAAATAAATTATTGTATATCAATCAATTATTCGAGCAATTATTGTATATCAATAAATTATTCGAGCAATTATTGTATATTGATAAATTATTCGAAACAATTAGTATATAATTTGATAGGATCAACAAACACGCTAGACAAAGTGGTCAGGCACTTATATATATATTATATACATATATATATTATATGTATAAATAAATTATTGTATATCGATAAATTATTCGAGCAATTATTGTATATCAATAAATTATTCGAGCAATTATTGTATATTGATAAATTATTCGAAACAATTAGTATATAATTTGATAGGATCAACAAACACGCTAGACAAAGTGGTCAGGCACGGCGCCGCGGCAGGAAAAGTTATACACTTTGAGTAACATGAACAAACCAATTAACTGGTTAAGCGGCCAAACCCCCATGAAATTCAATTGTCTTCGCCCCACACATCTCTCGCCCTGGCTAACCACCCTTATATTTTCATCCCTCGGCACGAAGACCGTGTGCCCCGAAGAGTCTAACGGCCATACAGGCTCGCTATTATGGTGTCAATTAAATTAGATCACTAGCTAACTAGGGGTGGCTTAACTGATACGATGTCAGCTCTGCACGGAGATGTACCAACGCAAAGTGTGTCGTTAAAAGTAAAATGTAAATACTTGCAGTAAATACTGTATCAATGATACATATAGTATATATGTGTTCACATTTGCATATAATGGAAATAAGCTATTTGTGCTTATTTTGCATTGTGAAAAATTAACTATAATTTATGTATATTTATAATTTGTATTTCAAGTAAAAATATAAATAATAAAATTCTCAGAATGTCGCGTTTTATTAATAATATACACACACACACATTAATATTATATAATATGTATATATATATCTCGACCAGTATTTATTTAATTAATATCATGATATTTGCAGATTTAGGTGTATTTGGATTCAATTCTATTTTATTTAATTTATATATATATATATAATAAATGTATATCATGATATTTTGGAATTGTGTGTATTGGATTTATTATTCTATTTATTTTAAATTATATATGTGTGTGTGTGTGTGTGTGTGTGTGTGTGTGTGTGTGTGTGTGTGGTGAAAACAAAAATATATATATAATTATCTAACAATAAGTGATATAAAATTAAAATATAAATATGTATTCAGATTGGATATTATTAAATTATTATTAAATATGCGTTATTCTTAAACAAATATATTATTCAATACGCTTCGTTATTCACGAGAATGAAAAATATGTATAATGATTTAATATGTTACGCAATGTAAAAAAAATAAGTTATTAAAAAATTTACATTTTCTAAAAATTTTATCTCTTGCTGTCAATTACATGTAAAATGTATAATAATTAAAAGTGTAAAATTTAAAAGATAATATTTTAAAAACTTTAATTAAATCTCTATAAAAATATTTACAAACATCACAATCAATCTATTTAATAAAAAAATAAAAATTGTTTTAATAAAAATTATCTGATATTGTTTATACAATTATATAATAAAACAAATACTGCAGAAAAGTAATTAAAAAATTATTTTAACTTTATCGTTGTCGTATTTTCAAAATATTATTTATATACATTTTAATTTTCTCTACTTTTTCTCTCTCTTTCTCTCTCTCTTTCTCTCTTAACAATTTTTCTGTATAAAATTTATTTAATTGTTCTAAATACAAATCTGTAAAATGTAAATTGTAGAAATGTCTATTCGCAGAACGCTGAACCGAATCGAATTAAGCGAGAAACTTGTCGAGCACAATAGTAAGTCATATTTTACAAATCACTTGACTGTTTATGAATAATTTAAACGTTCAGCCCCTGAATATGGGTGAGGGTAAAACTGACAATCCTCCGAGGACAAAACGCAGAAACCCCTTAGGGACATGGACCCTTTGTTACTGCCTGGTCGCTGGTTGGAGCAAGGACGCCAATGTTTGATCCTGCACTACGCGGTAAGCCACGGAGGATCATCGTTCGTATTGATCTATTCTACAATTCACTCCGCTGCTTCTCAAACAGGAGAGGTTTAGAATCGCATAGCATAAAATAAATATACATATCTTACTGTAAAGTAATAGAAAAAGATATATCTTGTATTCTGATTTAAGGCATAACCAGAGAAATAAACAGAGAATTAAAATACAAAAAAAAATTATTAATTAATTAATCAATAATGATTGAAAAAAAGTGGCAACTTAAAAGATATTCATTAATTAATTATGCATTTAATGTAGTTTTATATATTACAAACATTTAATCCAATTTATATGTGCAAGTATAAAAATAGACGATTAAGGCGAGAGGAGACGTTTAAGAAAAATTTTCTTAACTTCGCAATGCTGACATAATCTGCTTAATTTTTTTAAGATTAATTCTCAAACAGGTAAATAGACTTACATTTTTAATTACAAAATAAAATAATTAGAAATGTAAATACAAGCTGAACAATCGATGGCTTTTCATCTTATTCATAGTGAGATCGCGCCGCATGAGTAGACCACGTGACTCATACGATTGCTGAAAAAGCATTGAGCCCGATTCCAGCGTTGATCCCTAAGCTTCGCGAACACAAAGGGCCATATTCAGGATCGAACTGATCATTGCTAACGATAATGGTGGATTATCACGATCACATCTGTCATTGACTTATGCAATCCCGATAAATATCCTCGAAACCTGCTATGTTGAATTATTATAGATTCGATGTGTGTGAGATCGTAACTCGTGAAACCGCGAATTCCGAAGCAAGTCAAAAAAACTTTCTATTCTTTGAGTAAGTAAAAAATGTATGCAACACATTTAACAGATATTTTATAAATTGTGTATATGTATTATTAATATATGTATAAAATAACAAGAACATGGTTAAAATTATTACAACTTTAAAAATTATGTTTTGAAAATTTTTTTATTTTTGTTGTAATGTATACTTTGTTGTATACTTTGCTGACACAAGAATTTCGAATAATCATGTCAATCTTTTGGAATAATACAATTATTAATAATATTGTATAACTATAATACTTTTTTCAATCTTTCTTTTCAATTCTTCTTAAAGTTAATTTTAAAGAATTGAAGACTTTTAATTATCATTAACAAATGAAAAAGATGAAAAAAGTGAAAGAAAGAATATTATTATATTATCTTTTTGTATTTTAATTATTTTTGTATTTTAATTATTTTAAATTAAGTTATTAATAATAACTACAATACTTTTTTAAATTGTTCTTCTTAAAGTTAATTTTAAAAAATCAAAGATTACCAATTATCACTAACAAATGAAAAAGATAAAAGAGAAGAGAAAAAAAGAATATTATTATATTTTTGTATTTTAATTATTTTTAATTAAATTACTGTATACATGTTATTGTATTTTATTAATTATTACACTCTTATGTTTCTCGTTTAAATGCACATTCATTATAAGACTCTATATTTACATTAGTATAAATTATTTTATTTAATCAGATAACAAAATTAGTGTTGCCTTATACTTATATTTCAGTCAGTTTCTCAATACAGTTTCTCACTAAATTAGTTGTCAATTTTGCGAATCACTTTAAATCATATCAAAAACTTTTCTTAATTATTTTCGATACAAATCGTGCGATGACTGTCTCTGTTAACATTTTATATTAAATATTACACATATACAGATTATGTTAGAATATTTGTAACGCGTTGAAGCACAAAGATACGTGTCATCGACATGCAATAAACGAATATTCACGGATTCTTGCGTTACGATAAGGATTTGAGGATGTACGTCAAAAACCCGTGCGCGGATATAGGGAGACTTACGTCGGATATACATTTCATTTGGCGGCTTGCCAATTGGACTGATCGTCCCAACCGAGCACTGCGGACATTTCATGGATTCGGCGAATATTTAGTGGGGTTTTACGGATTTAACGCTTGCCGTCAAAGCAGGTGGTTTGCACATCGAGCATTCATCTTTTGCGGTCGGCAGTCTTGCGGATTAACCGATGGCTCTCTCTCCTCATGTCAAGACTTTATGATAGTGTATCATGCCTCACCGTTTTATCCTTCATCGCTCTTTTGATATTATACTTGATTTTATTCCGCAGCATATATTTCAGCATATAAGTCTGGGATGTGAAATAACTCTTTCAACATCGTGAATAAAATTACGAGAGAAATGTATTTCTTTATTTAAATTTTTTAACTTTGCGGAAAGATTTTGAAAGTAAAGAAGAGAAGGATAATGTTCTTATAAAAGAATTAATGTTCTTATCTTTCTATTTTCTTTCTTTATTTTCTTTTTATTTCGAGAAAACCCAAATAAAAACTGGATTTCTTGTAATTATGTGTTTTTTCACGCAATATCTTTCTGTTTTCTAAAATGATATAATTATAACTTTGTAGAGCAATGATACATTTATTTAAATAATTAAAAAAAAAACTTTTAAATAAACGTAATTATAAATAATTAATATATTAAAATATAATAGAAATAAATATTTAGTGAAAAACTAACAGTTATTCATTGGTAATTTCATCAATTTTAATAGATTCCTTTCTATTGTTGTGCTTCTTAAAGGTAGGAGCTTTAAAAAAAATCATTTCGAATACAATATCGTGCAGTTGCTATAAAAATGAGAGCAATATAACAAAATTAGAAAATTTGAACAAAAAAAGCGATCTTGAGGGGGCACCCGGGTTTGAACCGGGGACCTCTCGATCTGCAGTCGAATGCTCTACCACTGAGCTATACCCCCAATTGATGATACCTCCTTCTACTTTTCATTTACTGGACATTTCAAGAAAATCGCACACTGATATAATTATAATATTTTATTGCTATTTTATAGAAACTTTCCAAATATTTATATTTAGCATAGACAATAGATATTAGTACTGGATAAGTATAAATACCGGAAACGATTAAATGTGGAAAAATGTTATAAATTTTTGGTATCTATTTAAATTATTTAAACCCATACAGAACCGAAAGATTGCAGGAACATTGCACAGACATTGCTCGGAAATATTGCATGGAGGTTGTGAATGTTTCTGCAACATTGCTACAAGATTGCAGCAATGTTGAAATGTCCACTTTCAGAAACATTTCAATGAAACATTCCGGTAAAATTACAATGTATCCTGTCTGAAACGTTACAATAAAATACTATATCAACATTACAGTAAAAAGTATTACAATAAAAGGTAGTAATTTCATACTTTGATACATATATGTCATATCCGCTAATATAAATCATATTGTGATTAGTAGACATATATAAAATGTGACTTTAAAATATCATCACTTTTTATGTGTGATGTAAATGTTATTTATTCGTTGAAATTTCAAATATTGGATATGACATGTATGTCCAACGTAAGAAATTATTACTTTCATTGTAATTATATAGGTATTTATATAGTAAAAACTACGCTGTCTAAAATCATTGTATTTTGATAAAATGTTAAAAAAAACTTATGTATATATAAAAATATATAAAAATTGTAAGCTCTTTCTTGGAGGCTTACGGACAACCACTGATATTTTTGTTAGGAGCCGCCAACTGAGATCCCTTAGAATCAAAATAGCGGATAATTGTGCTGCGCTTTACTTTTTGTGAGACTGATAATCATACTAATTAACCGAATTTCCGTCACCAACTTGGTAATATTTCAGCAATATTGCTGGATCATTTCGGTGAAATATTACAATTGTATCTCTCTGAAATGTCTGCGCCAATATTACATTGTAACTTGCAATGTTGCAACGTTCCTGCAATGTATCTGGAAGCTTTTATGCTGTGTGGGAAGGCAGCTAAAAAACATAAGTATAATAAATAAAGACAAATATGTATTTAGATATTTAACAGATATTCAATGTGCTGAATATATCGCTCAGAATGTCAGGTACTTTACGAGTCTCTTAGGGCAGTGCAAAAACAGCCCTTGTTGTCGTACAAATAGCCTTGAGCGCTACCCCCCACGAGCACGAATGGCGACAGGTAAAGTAATATACTGCGGACCACCTAGTGGCTTCATGACTTTGCCATATGTCAGCGTGACTAAGGCACACATGGTCGAGATCATTGTGCGCCGACTGAGATGTCCCGTTTCCCAAAATTAAAATGTGACATTTCAAAGTATTTAATCGATTTAAACAGGTATATTTTTTTGAAGAATTCCGGAACAGTAATAACCAATTTGACTTCCTACTCGATTTACTTTCTCTTTTTATTAATTAAGATTATTAATTAAGATTAGAAAAATATTTACTTTGATATCTTCGCTGAGAAAAAACTTATAATTTTATATTCGTAGAAATGATAAAATTAGTCGTGAAATATGTACTTATACACGGAAAAAAATGCTGTTCAATTAAAAAAAAATGAAGTTGCTTCAATTAAACGTGTATGTCACGGGCTGCCACAAACATAAATAGTTCATTTAATTATATTTGCTTAAATCAAATATTTAAATTATTAAAACAACTATTAGATGTTTTTTGTTCATTAATATTAATGTTGCATGAACTAAATTTATTTCAACTACACTGATGCTGTTGATACAATATCATTTTTTTTCCGTGTAGCTTATATTTTCTCTTATTATTAGATGGAATTATTCCTTATTATTGTGACTTTTATTGTGACTAATATGATTTTTAGCGATTTTATTCGTAAATTTATGTTTGACTAAAATTTCGTCTGAAATTTTACGTACGTATCGTATATTTACATATCATTATACATATAGCGACTACCGCGAAAAACTACATTATGAATAACGAATATTCCTCCATGAATAACGGATTACCTCTATGTGGAGAGTGCATCACCTTAGATAATGGATTCGCTGGCAAATTATTAATTAAAGTAAATTGTCGCTGCAATTTTCCTTAATTTACTTGTATAATTTAGAGATCCTGACGGAATTCTTGCGACATCCAGTACATAATTTGAAAGCTCTCCATTATAAATGTTGATAATCATAAAGAAATTCATATTTTATGATCTTATGAATTAATATAGCTTGTGGCAACAGAAAAGCCAAGAAAATCATCGGATTGTTATTGAAAAGTTTGCGTTTTCAAACTTTTCTTTGACATTACCAAGAGATTTTACATTTCAATATTGCAAATTATTGTTATAGTTGCTGCGTCTGAAAGATATAAAATTATTTGTTAGCGTAGAGTATCTATAAAGGATCTAATTTCTTCTTACATAATATTCGTTGATCATGAATCATTATTATGCCGTTCATCTTATTGCATAAAAATCAATGATGGACACTCGCGTTCAATATTATTTTAAGAATCAATAAGCAGTTTGGCTGGTTGTTTTGCAAGTGCTTGCCAGTTTAACGAGAAAAATAAAGCGGGTAACGTCGAAGTCAGTCTATGCAGCTTTCCGTTTGGTTTACGAATTAATCCATCAAAACGGTCACGGTATAACTCATCCCTTCCTCGTTTTGTTTCACGCGCGTCTGCCTCTGTTCGCCTCCTAAAGTCCGAGAGTCGATTGCACGCTGCGTTTAAATGCACTGACAACGATGGGCGGCACGAAAATTTGATTCGCTCCTACGCATCCATACAGGTAGACAGGAGAGATTACGTTTTATACAAGGTGTTCCGTAGCGGTCGCGCTTTTTCCTACCTTACGCTAGGTGGTAGTTGATTATCTTTGCGATTACTTGAGTGATCGAAAGGTCATCCACGACAATTTGATCGAAGTGACGTAAATACACTTTACATAAAACAAATCACTTCACATAAATTTGTGTGACTGACAAGTAAAGGTATTTTGATGAAAAATCGACTTTCTTTCAATTCCATCTTGTTTGACAAGTTAACTGTGCAAATTTTTAGACCAATGTGACACCTGGTTTAAGAGAACTAGTTATTTTTCGTAAAATTAAATTTTTCGAAAAATGACATTTTTCAAGTTTAGCGACTTTCAAGTGTTCCTGAAATTTTGCACGCGCGCGTGTATGTGAATGTTACATGACCAAAACAGTTTTGAAAAATTTAAATTTGCTACAAATAAAATCAAAACTCAAAAAGTTATTAAAAAAAAAAAAAAACAACTGTAAATAATTTAAAGAACACTTAAAAGTCGCTAAACTCGAAAAATTTGATTTTTCGAAAAATAACTTAAACCAGGCGTTACATTGGCTTAAAAATTTGCGCAGTTACCTTTTACTCGTAAAACATGCCAAATAAGATGGAATTGAAAGGAAGCAAATATCGATTTTTCACCAAAGTACCTTTACTTGTGAATTACTAGAGTTTTCTAAATCGGATAGAAAGAAAATGAAAGTTCGTTCGAGACAGTTCGTTGCCAAAGATATTTATTACGCGTCGTATGAAGCTCCGCTGATCTTGATCGTGGCTGACTTATCCATAACTTTCTTCCCTACAGTAAGTTTAACTCGTTGCCGTGTCACGGAACGATATTGGCAAGCATTGTGAATGGGCAAAAATCATATCGTTACCTAGCGTCACCTAATCCAGAAAAAAATCTCTTCCATGAAATTATCGGGTGATGGAAAAAGTATCAATAGTTTTTCAATCATATTAATTACATTATCCATTTATCTTTTACGTTGGTCACCTCGAATCGAATGTAAGATTAAATCTAATCTTGTTGGACACATCGGAGATACTAAATTTCTACGGTTCTTTCACAGCGTCGATATTTATACACGCATATATTTATATAAGTTTCATTTTAATCATCTTTAACACTCCATCAGTCTTCATCAAGTAAAATGTAAATTGATCATCAGAAAAGATATTTGAAGCATCCGCTTTCTATTTCCGGATGATATTAATAGATTTTTTGCTGAAGCGTAGAAATTAGATTGCCATCGATTAGATTATAAAATAAAAATATATATATTTGGATCAATGTCAATCAATTTGATGCATCAAAAGACACAGCAATGTAGGCATCTTGTCAAGTATACGTGTTCACGAATATGGATAACGAGACAGAGAATGTATTTATACTCGAACCATTAGTTGAACGGAGGTTCGATTGTCATATCTAAAAAATGGCTAAGTGGTTAAATTAAAATTTTTATTAGGCTTAGCTCGATTGCTCGGGTCATACTATATGATCAAAGCGTCTTTATTTTTTTTTATATTAAATATCAAAAGATATTTTTGAATATATACGTCAAAATTAAAATTTATATTTAAGAAACGATGTCATCATCATCACCATTGATTGGATAGACTTTCTAGACTTGCCGAATAATGAGAGAGTGCTTTTAACTATAACAGAAGAATTTGATTTCCAAACTTCTTAAGATACATTTAGAGGATGAGAGTGAACTAGCGTACTCGAACGAGGTTTTTCTGGATACGTCGAAGGAAGTTGAGGCAAACGGCCGACCATCTTGGATGAGGACACAATTCACAATTCAGCCTCCACATGGTTACAATTAATTCTTAGTTACACTGAATCGATCGGCTTTGAAGAGAACAGTCGAGAATATCAAATACATTGTATAGGCACTTTGAAAGGAAAGTTAACAGCGGTGCAAATTTATTTCAAGACGTTATCCATTATTTGGAAGATGTCGTATTAACTGTATACTTATCAAATAAGCGTTTTAATTCTGTTTTATTGTTCTCGAATGTAAAACGGGGCTTATGCCGTTTGGAATAACTAATTTTGCATATATTTAATAGGGCGAGAAGGAACAGACCAATTATTATATACAGAACGAGTTAGTAAAGAACATTCTGCTCGCACGCATAGTTGAAGATATGCCGTGCCAATATATATAGGCTGTACAGTCAAAAGTTCACTGATTTTAGCAATAGAGTTTGACAACCGCAGGAAATCTCGCTTTAATCTCTCAAGGTGAAACAAAGGAGATAAAGGTTTATTTCGATTTTTGTTGTTGCTCCAGATATTTTAGCCTTGCTTCATTATTCCAGATATTTTATAACTGAATGATAATTTAACTATTATAATATTACTATTTTTTAGATATACATATTTATTTTTCATTGAATTCGCCCGAATAGATTTAACATAAAATTATAAATCGTTTGCGACGTTTCAGAGTTTCCCAATTTGACTGGGAGGTTTGTTGAATCCTGAGGCTTATACATATAAGTGCTACCAGGCAATGCATCGCTCAGGCTGTATACAGTTGGTTACTCGAGGAGAACTGCAGCTGAACGTAATTATCAACGACATTGCCACAGATAATTGCTCTTTCATTGCTTCTGTCGTACTGGTTTCAAACTGCCGTGTAATAAAGATAATCTATTGTATTTTGACTTATTGTTTATTTGATTATTATATTTAACGGCTATTATGACTGACTTATCGGTCACCATGCTAAGACGGGCGCGATCGTCTACGGAAAATCAGAAAAGGCAAATTGTCCTTGAACACTCGTACTAAATTGCTATTACGTCGATTTGAATATGTCGTTCTTTCGTAGTCAAGAATTGAAGTACAGTTTTTAAGAAAAAAGAGTCGTTGTATTAATATTCGTTGAAAATTAATAATTAAAACAAATGTTTATTGTAAATTGTACCGTTTGTAAAACATAGAATATTATTGTAATAAAATGAAAACAGTTTAATTATTGCATGTTACATTGTTTGTAAAAATAGAAAGACAAACAACTTATTACAAATACTTATTACTAAAGTATAAAACATTAAAAATATATATAGTTTACAGTAAATTTTGTATCTCCACAGAATTGTTTGTAATTGTTAATTAAAATATTTTTGTACTCTCATACAGAGTAAAAGTTTTCATAAATAAATGTAAATCATTCATGTAATATTAATTTTTACGTAAATAAATTTTATATATATATACATGTACACAAGGATGTTTCAAGCTTTAAAATGCTTTTTTAATTTTCTTTTTACGATGATTTTTCATCGAGTATCAGTGGTTTGAAAATAATTTTTAATATTTTTTGGCTATGAAAAATGTTCTCTAATTTTTTTTAGTAGTGTATAAATAGAATTTGCTTAATATTGTATGCATTTTTAAGATTTAAAGTATAGTTTGCAAAAAAAATTAATGTTTTTCCAAGTGAAATATAAAGATATGTTCATAACATCTTAATGATATTTATAATTAATAAAGTCAATTATATAATAAAATTTCCAATTCTTATTCATCCATGCGTTTAATGACTATACATTATATTATGTATTGTCTATGTCATACTATACTATATATTCTCAATATACATATGTATATCAATACTGTCTGTGTATGCGTGCGTGCCCGCGCGCGTGTGTGTGTACACATATGATTTTTGTAATTAAAAGAGTAACGTCACTGTTACTCGCTGCTTTAATAACTGAAAATCAAATCCGACAAAAAAATCATCAATTTTTTATTGATTGCTATCTTTCAGAAAGCAAACTACCGAAAGTACCGAAATCGAGGGTGTAGGTGTGCAGAAGGGTTACTACGCGTCTAATAAGATTGAAGAGAAAGCGAGAGAGAGAGAGAGGGTGAGATTAAAAGATTACGTTATGCTTACAATTAGATGTAAGTATCGAGATATTATAGTATTTTTATATAACATATGACACCTAAAAAAAAGATATACTATAATAAAAAAAATTTTTTTTACTGTTTATTAATTATCCTCAATATATTATACATATATTATATATCGATCATACTAATCTCAGTTTATTTACTATATTAGTTATCTCAAATAAAAATTAAATAAAATTAAATAAAAGTTGTAATGATTTACATATTATACAAAAGAAAATCATAAGAATACGAGAATCGTAAGAACATTTCTATTTAACCACATTAACGTATAATTATAATTTTGAAAAAAATAATTTTTTAAATTTTTTTCAGCAAAATCATAATTGTTTACTTTGCAAATTCGTTCGATCGCCATTTCTTGGAAGAAAGATTAGGCAACCTACTGAGAGTATTTTGCTAATAAACACATTCCTTCTGGAAGAGGGGAGGATAGGAGGGTTAACAGTCTATTCTTTGTAAAAAAGAAGGATTGCTCAAGATGATATATAGTATCAAAGGAATAGCCTGTGTGAAAAGATAGGACGAAATCCTATTCTAATTGTAAGAGGAAAAAAAGATTGTGCATAATAGATGTGTATAAGTACAGACATCTGAGTGTTTCCAATAAGTGTCTCTGTAAGATAAGATATAACGTGTTTCCGTTTAAAATAGCATGTATAAATCAACTTATAAATGAGCTTAAAAAATTAATTTTTTTGATAAATAATTTTACCATTATTTTTTTTCCTTGTACAATTATTATGTTGATTTTTTGTTATGGTGTGTACGTTTAAAGCTAATTCTAACATTTTAAATGCTTTGTTTTGCATATATTATAATGATTGTATGATAAAATATGAGCATGTCATTTTTCATATTTGCTGTTTTTGTGTGTGTATGTATACACTAAATCTTTTTAGAATTTCTATTGTATTTTAATCGACTAGTCAATTTATGGACACAAACTTAAATTTTTTTTTATTTTTAGAAACTCGATTCAATTGTATAATTGTGAACTTGTATATAATTGTTTCTTTTTATCTTGATATTTTACTTTGATATTTAAAATGATCAATAAACTCACGCTGCTGAATAAATATGCATGTGAATGTTTTATGTGAAGAAAGAAAGCATGGTATACAGATGTACAAAGACGTACATGTACATGGTATACTCTCTCATGTATGTATGTATGTACAGGTAAATTATCTTAAATCTACATTGCATTTACATCTATTCACATTTTAAATCAAATTCACTCTTCATTCACACTATACATACATTTAGAAGTCTAGCAACGTAAAATATTTTTTTGAATAAATATTCTGTTATTTTAATAAGCATAACAATAAAAGAATTAAATGTGATAAAGACAATTTTTCACACTTAATGTCAAATTCTTTTACATTAAATATTTTATTATTCTATATAGTATAACAATTAAATTTTATGATGTAAACAAACTTACGCTCAATTGACATTTGATACTTTTGTAACAAAAATATATTAAAACAATATTGTTTCGCACAATAATTAATAATTATTATACTATACATTATAAAAACCCTGATATACTTAATAATATATAAATTATAATACTATTATAATACATTATTATTATTAACCGATAATAATAATACCTAATAATAATAATTATTATTATTATTTATTATTCTTATATTTTTATATTTAACAACTTACCTGGCAAGTACTTATTTTCAACAATAGTTTCTGTATTACACAATATATATATAATTGCGTTATTCTGCCGAATTGCAAATTTAAAATTGTACAAAGTAGTCTTAAGACCAAACTAATATATTTACAATATAAAAGAGATAATGTGAAAGGGTTTTCTTTGTACAGATGTGTAAAAATGTTTTCTTTGTACAGTGTGAGACGCACATGCTTGGTGCTACTATATTACTTACCTTTTGAAAAAATAATAATTTTATATACTAATAATTAAATACTGGTAATTATATGTCAGTCATATTGTAATATTAGGAATATTATAATATGCTCAGGTTTTTTGTAAAACGCCTAAACAAATTGTAATACGCACATTAAATGAAAGTATTTAACAATTATAATTTAATCATAATTTGTCTAACGTATATAATAATTTATAATATATGTTTCTATATATAATATACTTACATGAAACCAGCCATAATACAGTTTAGTAAAATTGCATATTAATATGTATATTTACTCAAGATTTTTGTAGCTTGATTTTTATTGAGTTTATGAGTAAGAGAGATGAGTTAATTAAATTATTAAGAAGAATGATAGATAAAATAGCAGATAATTAATCGGTAAATAAAAATCCATGTGAAACCGTATATGGGTTTCTAATTTTCTACGTGAAGGTTTACCTCACACCCTCTCTCTATGTTCGGGACGAAACTATATATTTCCATCGTCTACATAGGTTCTCTCCACACAGAGCAAGATCTATAGCTTCTGGTTTCAATTACCAAAAATATTTTTGTTTACCAAAAATATAACCTACCAAAAATAAATATACTTTGCAATATGTAAAACTAAATTCAAGTAAATCATATCGCAATATGACTGACATCCATCAGATACGTATTATCAAAATGTATTTGAACGCACAACAATAAAGCAAAAATATGTTTGATTAATTGGAATATGCTTGAAAATTTTAATTATATTGTTAGTTAAATATTTTTTTAGATTATTTTTTAATATGTATTACAATATTGAATTAAATATTACAATATTTAACTTTTAATATGTATATTACAATTTACCTAGGCGTTTAGTAAAAGTCTAAACTTACAACAATAATGCTTAAAATTACAATGCTACGACATATAGATACATACATTACGTACATATATTTACAAAATATATTTTCGATAATTGATTGTTGATTAAGAAATATTATTAGAATATAAGTAATTTTAAATACAGAAATATTCTATTATATTTTTAATAAGCACTTGCGTACCTAAATACAGTTCCAAAGTCAATATATGTGTAAAAATATACTTTATTAATTTTTTAGAGTGCTCTGAAATCTGTCTAATTGTAAACAAAAAAATTAACTTGCCACTTTATTTGTAACTTGAAATGTTTTTGGAAAGTAAATAATTAGCTAATAGATTTTAATTGCTGTTGATTTTTCTTGCAATCGGCAATTCATCAAATTAAACAAAGCAAGTCACGTGTATTTGCTGTGTAATCGCGCTCATGCGAAGCTCTCGAAAATAACTGGATTTCTTACCCCCACGTAGTTCTTACGACATATACATACATATATCTGGATTCTGGCATCAAACCAACTAGCACCATTAACCCAAATATATATGTCGTCCATTATGAGGCGAGTACCTAGTAGATAAATTAATCACGGATTTCTCTCGCGCACAGTCTACGTTTCTATCGACCTCGAAAATCCGCAATTCGATAATTCAAGATTCAATCAAAGATTCATTCACACCACCAGAAATTCTCTTTTCGTGCGCGTTCTCACCGCATTATTTTGTCTTCGTTTTATGTAGACTATTTTACATTTAGTTTTTATTATTAACAGAAGTAAGCATAATAAATAATAATAAATGGGAAATTAACTATAATTTATTATAAAATTAACTCTATAATTACATATAAATTTAATTATAAATTATAAATATAAACACACGTTCTTGAGACGTTTCGTTCAACTTCGCGCGAGCAATTTATAACGTTACTATACAATAAGATTTTTCATATGCTCCATTAAATTGTGAGTGCTTAGAAATTGATTGGTCAAACATTTTTATTTTACACTTTACTTTCCCACTCATTGCAATCTTTTATCTCTTCTTAAATCTTTTCATGATTTCTATTTTTTATATTTTTTGATCAAGTCAACATCATCTTTTATTCATACTTCTTTGACTATTTTGGCTTAATGTTTCATTCCATGCAGGTTACTCGATACATCAGAATTTGACTTTCTAACCAATCAATCTCTAAGTATTCACTTATGGCCTAACAGAACATGTGAGAGAACTTATTGTAACACTGCTAAAGATATATGATTTGAAGATAAGTCGAAATATCCGAAAAACATATTTATATTTATAATTAATTTTATAGTTAATTTTATCACTCTGACACGCAATGATAACCGTGTTTTGACTCTCATTGCCTCCTCTTATTATCATTAATGGTGTTAATTTCATTATCGAAAGTTTTACAATCTTTTTATTAAATTATAAAAGCACCTTTCACGCGAAAAGATAAAAATTCTTTCTATATAATTATGATATCAATTTATGTCCCTTATGTTATATTGTATAATTAAATATGTATTAAATAATTATTATATGTATTATATAATTAATAATATATAATTATATAAAAATAATTTTAATATAATAATATAATATAATTATATATATGAATACATTAGATATAGATATAGATAATTATATAGATATTATATATATATTAATACATTAGATATAGATATGGATAATTATATATATTAATAATTAGATATAGATATAGTGTAAAACATATTCTTAGTCTCCATAAGTTTATCACAAATTTGCATTACTTAAGGTAGTTGTTCCACCAAACGCGTTTTCTTAGGATTTTTTTGAAACTTTGACAGATTATTATTTAAGTGATTCTGCATCGACTGGTGCAAAATGAAATTTATGGACTACACAGTTTTGGAGATATTTAATTTCAAAGTTCGAGTTTTTGAGAGTCTTATACATTGTACTATACGGGATACTGAAAATTTTCGTTATAAATATCGTTCTAACTTAGAAACTTTTCTTACGATTTTTATAAAAAACTAAAGTAATATTAAACAACAACTAATTTATTATTTAAAGATAGTTTTATCATAGCTTACTACACAGTTTCCGAAATATTATTAAAGAAATAATGAAAAAATTATTGCGTCTATTATTCTTTCTTCTTTTTGCGTCTATTATTGCGTCTGTTGCCCGATTTTTCAAACGGGCAGTTAGTCGTACGGGATTGGCTAGAAATAGTACATAAACAGCAAAAAGTTTTGGACTTAGGAATTACGACTACTAACTGACTGTACGATGTACTCTAGCATAAATTTTTGTTTTGACTGTCGTGAAACAACTACCTTAAGTAACATATATGGATATCTCCGTCATAATTTTACAACAATTATTGTACAAAGTTTCAGAATTGTCTTCCGGTAAACATAAAATAAAAAATCTCAGCAAATATGTATTAATCTAGACACAAACAATTATGTATAATTATTCTCGTCAATTACTTTGGAAAATTAGCTGCAAACGGATTCGGACTATGAAAAGATACACGCGGAATTCGTGTAAATCGTGTAAAATCTTTTTTTTATAGAACGAATTAAATTAGCACGATTCCTTCCTATTCGCGAACCCAAGCATTTTAACGCGCGACACATGCTGCGTATCCATTATGCAAATACGCGAATATCACCTCGCGTGTATTCGTAATTTCTCTACATGCAACCAAGGTGCATGCTTATGTGCGCATAAATACAGGGTGATCCAGAAGAGGTGAATATCAATAATATAAAAGCATAATACATGCAAAAAAAAATCCTTTTTAGCGATAGAATGGTGTAAAAGTTCTATTACAAAAAAAAATTTTTTCTTTGCATAATTTAATCCCAGTATTAGGAAGAGAAAGCCAACTTATGTTCATATCTGTATCATTAAGATTATATTATTCTATTAAAATTAATAATTTCAAAAATTTGGAATATATATTCCAAATTTTACACACACACACACACGCACACACTACACGCACGCACGCGCGCGCACGCACGCACGCGCACATATTCACGCACGCACACGCACGCATGCACCCACACACACACACACACATGTATATATAGCAAATTGAATTGTCGCTGAAAAAAAAAGAATTACGAGTTCATTACTCGATATGTCATTCAAAAAATTATGAATTCAATTATCCATGGTATAAATGCGATTAATTATTACACGAGTTGTCAAGTTTTTTTTTATTACAAATGAACATATAAAACATTTTATAGAAGGCGTGACTTGAAACTCTCATAGACACTCACAGATGACGCGAGTCTGAAATTTAATGCTAATAGCGACGACATGTGATGTCGTTAAAATTAAGCCGGATTAGACGATCGATATTAGATCCCATCTTTTTCAGCCCACCCCGTATACATCCCCGTACACACATAATGCATACAGGTGCCGCGGTGCTACGTGCACCCCGACCGTGCATGCTCGCGATCTCGCCTATGGACGCAATGCGCGCCCGTAGACACATCGCGAGGCCGGCGCAGCCCGTGGGTCCCTCGTGTGAGTATAGCGTCGGTGGGTGCTGCGTACACACCGGGTAGGGTAGGATCAATATAAGCGATGACACAGCGAGAGCTCATCTTTAAGCCACGCCCATGAGCACGCCGTGAACGAATGCAGCCGCGAGCCCGGCCGAGTGCGGCCAATCGGTGTGGCGCATCGATTTTTCGTTCCTTTTTCCCTTTTTTTTCGCGAAAGTGAATTTCTTCACGAGGCTGACAAGGCGGCGGTGAGGGCGAGAAGGGAAGAGGACGGAGGGATGGGGAAGAACGCAGGCGAAAGCTTAAAGGGTGAATGTTGGAGGATAGAGAGGGGAATGATGAGGGGCGACAAAGAGAGAGAGCTGGCGAGGAGAGAGGGAGATAGAGAGATGGAAGCAGTGACGGCAGTTGAGGGAAAATACGAGGGGATGTTGGAGCAACGGTGAGGGGGAAGGAGAAGCATGCGGAGAGAGACGACTGTGGAGAGAAGGCGGAGGATGAGGATCGATGAGGATGGGGTGACTCTTCCATACCAGGGGTAAACGAACCTCCATTTCATCTACCCTTCATGCCGTTATCGGTTGTCCCTTTTTCAATCGAGGGAACCCCCCTGCTGCTAGGGACATCGAGGTGTACCGCGAGCTCATCCTCGCACGTTTTCGTCAGCTGAAAACAGCAGATCGATGTTTAAAAAACTTGTTAGTACTTTAACTCGTGCATCGCTTTTCACAAATTAATAATATGCTTATAATTATATTACGGGAGAGAAGAATCTTTTCAACGTAATATAGATTTTAGGAGATGTATATGGTCTTACGAAATATTAAATTACTTGTTAATTGGACATGAAATAATATTAAATTTTTTAATAACTATTATTTGATAAATTTAGTTACTTTTCACTCGATAAAATAACAGAAGGTTGCTGAATTGACGAAATAATTAATATAAATATTTTTGCTTTATAATTTAAAATGTTTTTATTCATATAATTGGTGAATAAAGGCAGCTTTCCAAATAAATTTCTGGTAAAGACACGGATTACTACCTCTGTTAATTTGAAATAATAAAATTGTAAGATTAATATTAAAAAAGTGTTATAATTCCTACTTTTTAGAAAAGTTTATATAAGATATTAATCTTTTCTTTAACTTGAAGTTATTTCACTTTAATTAAGAGTTCGAATAACTGAACTTCTTTTGCCATCTTGTGGTGCATAAGATAACTATGTGGAAAACGTATGTTTTATCATCTGCGGTAACATACAACACTGAATACTTATGAAACAATTAAGCATCTATAAACGTTCATATTTTTTTTTGCAAATTTAATAAATTCCATTAACATATTTAATATACTTACATAATTAAAAGTCACTGTTTAATAAATTTTAAATATAAGATGTAAAGTATACATATAAACATATGTGCGTGCACGCATTGTTAAAACACGTTAACTCTCATGCCCAATTGCTCTATATTTTTATAGTTTTCTTCTCTACAGATCTATTGTCTATAGTTCGTCTATAGATCGTTATAATATCCGACTAAAATTCTCTCCATTTTTTATATGTTAATTTTTATATATTAATTGTACATAATAAAATTTAATTTTTTCAGGATATTAATTATTCAGAATAAATAAAAGATTAATATCTGAGACACATTTTGTCTTTGTTGACCTTCTTGATTTCCAAGAGATTGCATCCTAGGTGCATTATCATGATGAGAACTTGGACCGACATAACTTGTTTCACCTACAGATTGCGCCATTCCATCTGCGTTATTATCTCCAGTTTTTTCTTCACATCCTGAATCCGCATTTATTTTATGATATTCATCCAAATGAGATCTTAAGACACTTATTCCATAAAATATATTGACACTCTGCAACCCAGTACTATGCAGGTTGCTGTCGAATTTGTTAATATAAGATGTCGTGAGATAGTCAAGTACTAGTAATTTCTTTTCTTATTGTATCTGGTATTTCTCGGTGACATCTACATATGTTTTAATTAATATATATATGTGATATATGCAATGAAGTAATAAATTACAATGTGCATCGTTGCATTGTGCCATGTATCCACCTTGTTTTGAGAAATATTGCCAAATTTAAACATAAATATTGATATTTTATTTAAATCGTCGTAATAATTAAATCAGCTTTGTTTTTAATTCAACTTAGTCAAACATTTAGCTTAAGCTATGCGTTTTGTTCACGTTGTCGAGCTAAAAGTTTAGCAGTAAAGATTATCATAAGAGCTTGTATTAAAATAATTTTTTTACTTTTTGATTGTGTAATTATTGCAATATTAATTATATTAATTATTGTAATAAAAATAGATGTTTATGTTTTTAATTTGTGTTGAAACTATCGTTATTTGATAACATATAAACATTTAACATTGCTGTCCGCATATGAATATAAGTACACGGAATTTACTTAATGTCAATGGTCAGTTTTAAGTGATTCTGGAATAAGAAATTCAAATTATTAAAACATATACTTAACTAAATGAGGTTATTAAACTCAAATAGTTATGGAATGTTTGTTATTTATTATATCAAAATTTTTGACGTTTATTAAATATTGAAATTGGAGCAAGGTTGCCCAAATTGAACAACTTTTGTTTTTCCTACAGATATACAGAAATTTTTAATAATTTACTAGGCATTATATACTGATTTGTGATATTGCTGTAGACATATTGCTCGACCAGTGAGTTGATATTCCTGACGAGGTAGTCAATTAAAGCTTAAAAACAAAAACAAAAATTTATATTTAGCGTTACACCTAAAACTATCAGCTCTCGGATCGTTTATATACAAGTTATAATTTATGTGTACAAATCGACAATTTTTTGCAAATTGGACTATATTGAAGAACAGCACTGAATCAATAAAGCTAAGAAGAAGAAAGCTTAATAAAAAAGATTTTGGAATGAACAGATTTTATTTCATCTATATACTCGCAGTGCAGAATGCTAAGCAGAATGCTAAGCAGAATAATTAGGTATGATAATAGGGATTTCCAGCGACAAAGCACTATAATCTATTAGATAAAGACAGATAATTTCGACATTTAAAAATATTTATTTCCTTACTCCGACTTTTATTTTTATATCTACTTTTAACTCCGCATATGTAGACGAGCCTTAATTTTTGTCGCAAAAGCATAATAAATACATAATTTTGAATTGAATGTGTGTGTAATAATGTAGGAATTAAAAATTTTGGTAAATTATTAATATACATTTTTAGTTCCATTAAGGGCGTTTTGCCTTCGGAATTCGAGCCTCTTCAGCACTCCCTTAAAAAATTGCGCAGATCGATCCTCCCTGCAGGAACTGAAAAATACGAATTATTTTAGGATATGACGCCATCTGACGTGACTACGTGCTATTAAGTAACACGACTAATGAGAATTGATCGAAAGACAGCACCTATAGTTTATAAATTTCTCAGCAATTACATTATTTTAATAATAGTTTTTAATTATTTACAATTAATATTTTGTAATTAGCATCCAATAAGAAAATATATATTTATAGTGAAAATATGTATCTATAGTGATTTTCTTTGCTTCTTTTGTTGTTTTTATTAATTGTTTTTTAATAATTCATAGATATTTTGCAGGAATTAGTTTGTAGAGAAAAAAGAAATTTTTAGAATATAATTGAGGATTTATAAACATTAAATTTTTCGAATTAAAAAGAACTAAATCTTTATTTCATATATCAAATAAATATTTCTTATATTAATTAAGCGTTTATTATTGTGAGTTACAATGATTCAAATAAAACTCCTTATTAACTTATCAATATCATATTCTACTAATGTGAATAAATTTTATATAAATATTTTGTTGTTTGATAAAAAGTAAAATTAGATTAGAGAATGATGACAGAAATTTTGTTGTAAGCATTTCTATATTGATTGATTTGATCATCAATTTAAATTATTCATGGAATTTAACCGAAATTGTTCTAATTCTTCTATTTATAATTAATGTACGTATCATCATGGGCTAAAATAAAAATAAAAAATTATATAATATGTGGTAACTGTAAGTTTAAATAAGAACTTTGAACAAAATAATTAAATCGCCAATAAAAAACTAGAAAAGTAATTTTATAAAATAAAATTCATAAAAAAGAGTTTAAACAATTACTATTATAATTTATATGTTAACTGCAAGCAGAGGTTATTGCAAAGTTGATGAGATGAAGATTGTATTAATATATTTCAGGTTCACATTGCTAATAAAAAAATTAATAATTCCTAATATTTAATTATTTATTAAACCTGAGTAAAAAAAGGAGAGTTCTTAAGCTACTATATGTATTTGTGTGTGTGAATTAATAAATAAAGAGTGAATAAATTGAATTTCTACACACACGTATCTTCTTCTCTTTCAATAAATTTTTTAAATATTATTATTCTGCATGATATCCGAAAAAGCAGTAATAATGCTCTTATAATGGCAACAAAGGTGTCAGGGAAAACTTTATATAAATCATCGTGAGGAAAGAGGAAGGAACAAATAAGTTTTGAGGACAATGATTTCGGAAGAAATAAACATGAAGTTCCTTCTAGTTCTGAGATAATTACTCAGAAATACTAACTGAAAATAAATATTTTATTTTTGAATTTGATTTACGACCCAACTTTCGTTGGGTACACAAAAAATTGGTCTATAGACTCATCAATTGTTCCCCTCCACGGAAATCTTTAGTAAAAGGCGAAAGATTTATGCGTGAATTGAAGGGAAACCAGAGTGCCTGATCGTACCTCGGCTCGTGTTCTTATAGTATGCGGTGATGAATTTTAAATACGAGTAACTAAGCCATCTATCGGCCACTATGAGAGTTAGCATAGGAATGCAGGCGCGGGATTGTACCTCCCTGGTTTACGTTACCGGTTTCAACGTAGCGACAGGTTTATTCAAAGTTGACTCTTGATATTTTACAATTATTTTTAACATCTTAAGAATATACATATAGTTATACTATGCATTAAGTGTGTCACAGTTAATCAAATAATTTTAAATGTTTTTAATTTAATTTATACCTAAATGTGTGATAAAATTTTTCTCGAAAAAATTTCTCGTGTAAAAATTTGTTAAAAATTATTTTCGCTTTTTTTTGTCGAAAATTATTTCGAAAATGTGCATTACAGAATTTTGTTGTTTCTCAAAAATAAGAATATAAACCACGAGAAGTTAATTATAGCAGAACGTATAATTTATTGTCTCTCAAGGGACTGTCTCTGTCTCCCGTTATAAGGAAAACTTGTGGTAAATGATAATAAAAGGTAACACGATGTCACGAGAATCCAATTTCCTGCCGCTATCGCGAATTTCTCACTTTGCTCACTTGTCCCATTCTTGTAAATTACTGAATGTGCTGACTGTGCGCATCGAAAAAGTCTTTGCTAAATTTAATTTCCCCTAATTCTTCGCAATTCGAACATGAAACTGCAAATGATATATGGTTCTCAAAGCTATTTGATTTGTATTTGCAAATACATATTTTCTCTTTGTATACGTATAGTTGTTTCGATAGAATTCGTTTTCCATTGTCTTATTTATTACGATGTTTAATAATATAATAATAAATTACAGAATTTCAGAACGTTTGTACAATTTTTAACTCGGTTCTTTTTAATTATCTTATCCTTGTTATATATTGTAAATGTATACTTTGTAAAGATATTCTCTCTCTCACACACACACATACACACACACACACACACACGCGCGCGCGCGCGCGCTCACACACATTGATATACATATAGGTAAAATTTTGTTCAGATTTAATAAGATATAAACCTTTTTTTATTTTATCTTGCATAAAATGTTTAAATATTTAATTAGACGTATTTGAATTTTTACATTTAATATTTGTATGGTCTCTTAATTCAATTTTTAATATCTTTAATTAGAATTTCTAATACATTTTGTGTTTCGTTACCTTTTGTATGTAATACATGAAATCCAATTTTCGTTGGGGGCGTAGCTCAGATGGTAGAGCGCTCGCTTAGCATGCGAGAGGTACCGGGATCGATACCCGGCGCCTCCAGGTTTATATTTTTGTTCTCGTTTACGAAAACTTGTTGCAACGAGAAAGGGAAACGAGAACAATAACTATTAGAAATGTATTTCTCTTTTTTTTCTAATGTACTCTCTTTCGATACTCAAATATCTTTATATTTTTATCAGAGAAGTTTTATCAACCGATTAATGTATAAATTAAACCGATTAATGTGTGAAACATTTATTTAAGATTATTGCGGTTATAATCGGGATACGTTAATATATATCCTCAAGCGAATCAATTAGAGATTTTTACATACTGGTTTTGTAAAAGTATGTGCCAACTTTTTCTGTGTCGAAATAACCTTCCCGTCTCACGTAGGCGCCGTGGCTTAGTTGGTTAAAGCGCCTGTCTAGTAAACAGGAGATCGAGGGTTCGAATCCCTCCGGGGCCTCAATAAATAAGTTCCTATCAGTTGGTGGGAATTTAGTTTTTATTTTGTTTTATTTGTATTGAAAAGTTTTTATTTTGTTTTATTTGTATTGAAAAATTTTTAAGGAGTTTTTATTTTGTTTTATTTATATTGAGAAGTTTTTTTAAGTATTAATACTTATATATAAATTAACTGCTAATGAAATTTAGTGTACGTTACTTGCATATTATTTGTATTCTTTAGAATTATATATATATATATATATATATATATATATATATATATATATATAGTTATTTATCGTATAAACAAAAATTGGCTAAAAAATTGCTTGTATGTAAAAATTTAGTTTTAATTCTTTTAGGTTTCTTCATTCTTTATATTTAATTGCTCTAATTATGTAAAGCGGTAGAATAAGTAATAATTATTAATTATATAATTATTATAGTAAATTAATAAGAATTAATAAGAAGAATAATTTCACTTCTCTGGTTGCGAAACTTTTTATCATTATCAAAAATTATCTCTCTTTACAGTCATTACAGTCAATATGCTATCTAATTTGTATTCAAGGCTTTCAAGAAATAATTTTCTCAACTGAGATTCAATATGATATAGAAATTTTAATTACTATTACTATAAATATTATACACCGATTTTAAAGTATAACGATAAAATAATTAAAATGACGTCTTGGGAAGGAAGGTATAAGACACAGTTATTTTACTTATTTTGGTCATATTTTATTCAATTTTAAAAATATTGCACTTTATGCAGACAATCTCGCGATACATTTATTATGTGCAGTTGAAGAATTCTGATAATGATCGACGAAAAAACTAATCTAATCGTTACTGACATAATATATTTCTTGTATAAAAAATTAATAATTATTAAAATAATTTTACACATATGTGATCTTCAAAAATATTGTACATTGAAACAATGATGTATGTCATATATACTATAAACAAGTATAATATAAAAGTACAAATAATTTTTTATAATGTAAAATAATTGACATTTCAAAAAATTTCTAAAACCCGCACAAGTGTATCAAATTTGAAATACTCAAGAATTTTTAGAATTAATTGCTTGCAAGAGTAATAGAGTAGGTATTGTATGTGAATACATCATGCAAAAACATACAAAATAAATTTGTTAGATGAATAGATATTGCAATAATTATTTATGCTTTTACTATATTCTGTAAAAGTTGTATGGTTGCCTGTATAAACTCTATATAGTTTATTAGATCTAATTAGATTATAAATTAATTGTGTCACAATCAAATCTTGACGGAAGAAAAAGTGGAGGACTAATTCATAACTTCTATAATTGATTCTTAAATTGTTATTATATAATTTATATAACATCTTGTACAAGTTACTTATAAATATATGCATAAGTTTAAATACGAAGAGTATATAAATTTTTCAGCAATATTTTACTTTTTTTATATTTTTAACAGAATTTTATTTCCTATTTCTAATCTTTAATAAGTAATCTTTAATAAATAGTTTAAAACAAATAAGCGTATTATAATACATTATTCAATAATTATTTAACAGGAAAAAAAGGATCAAAGTAGTCTCGAACAATTTTAACAGAGCAGAGAATTTGAAAGTGACAACAAAATACAGCAATTCTCGTCTGCTTTCTATTTGTATTGCTTTTATGCTTCCTATTTGTGAATAGAAATTAAAATTAAAATTTAAAAAATTAAATTTTTTTCTTATATTAATTATAAACAAACTTAGATATTTTAATTATAAATTAAGTAAAAATCTAAATAAAAATTTTACCGAAATTAATATATATTAATAACGAAATTAATTGATATGTTAGTTTTCTCGAATTTATAAGCAATACAATTCAATGCCACATCTGTTGTCTTCATTTCGTTTGGCGTACGTGACAAAAGTTAGTAAACGACGTGATTTAATCTACCATGGAAAAGGAGAGAGAATTTGAAACTTGATATATTCATCAATCGCGATGTGTTATAACACTTGCAGCAGCAAACCGGGTAATTGAAAGTCGTGAAAGTGGGTAACTGAGAAACTAGTTGCTTTAATAAAAAGATGGGCTTTGTTCTGGATTCGAACCCTGAACATTTCGCACCCTAAGCCAGATTTATACCTCTAGACAAACGAAAACTGCTCTCGTAACAGTTGATCTCCCGTTATTAAATATAATATAACTCAGTTGTACATTGGTTACATGACGTGCTTCATTCATGTGCATGTTACAATAATGGCTAAAATATTATATAGATGTATGTTTAAATTGATTTTAAAATCTCTTATCTATAAGAGTCTAAACAAGTTAAACCAAAATATCTACGTTTAAATAGCAAAAAAAAACAAATCGTAAATCAAAACATATAAAATGTAACACGCGCGCGTTAGATGTATTATAATATAAAATATTATTACTTTTTAAATAAAATGCAGTTTAAAGATAAATATTCCAGGTAACGGGATGATAAGACTAAAAAATCTTGATAACAAGAGAAATTCGCACGTCTAACGAACATGATAAATAACAATAACAAGAAACAAGTAATAGGCATACCGTGAGAAAAGTGATGCATGAAATGTTTCTGTTTGAAACTATATGATTCAAACAGAAGATACGTCAATGTAGCACACGTAACTACTTTAAATATATTAAGTATTTTTTATTACATAAATACAGTTTCTTTATGTATTGATTTTGTTTTACTTTGTGATTGCGACCTTGTGGAAGATCAAAAATGAAAAAGTTTTCATAAGGCTCGTTGGTCTAGGGGTATGATTCTCGCTTTGGGTGCGAGAGGTCCCGGGTTCAAATCCCGGACGAGCCCGCAATCCTTTCTTTTTATTTATGCTTTATTTTTCTATTTGCATTGAAAATCAATAACATTTACATCTTTAAATTATGATGGCAAAAAGAAAAAATTTAACGGAATGAATATTTTATTATTAACACTTTATTATTATTTTATTATTTAACACCTTTTTTTTATTTAACACTTATGCAAGGATAATAATAATAAGTGTTAAAAAGTTTCGTTGAAATTAATTATAATTATATTAATTCTTTAAATATATTGAAATCTATATACATACTTTGTATTGAATATATTTTTTTACTGTAGAAACAAGTATTTATATAGAAATGGTTTTTAAATAATAATTAGATTTATTAAAATTACTTAATTAATTTTGTAATATTATTAATTAATACATTAATTTTGTAAATATATTAAAATAAATTTTATGTATAGTTTTACACTTGTATATATTTAACGAGTAGTAATAATTATAAGTAACTTTAATTATTTATGCGTAAATTATCCAAAATTAATGATATAACAATTATACAGGAAATCGATTTTTTGTGCAATATGAATGCGAAATGTAAATCATCTCTTAATAGATTGTAACATAAGATCGTTTAATACATTTTAATAAATTAACCACAATTATAAAGTTATAAGCAATTATTAATATCTAAAAATAAAATCGATCAGAGTTATTTAAAGAAATAGTCTATTGTATTACATTTAAAATGTATATATATATATATATATGTATATACATATATATATATATATATATATATATAGTATATAATATATATATAATAATTTTTATAATAATTTATACAATATTGAATAAAGAAAGAATTAAGGTTTCTCTTCGATTCTTTTTTGAGTTTTTTGAATCATAATTATTCTCACAGTAGAGTTATAATTAAAACTGCAAGTAATAACTGGATAAAAGTCACAGATTATGATCAAAATCGATAGTATCTTAAAAATAGACAAGTTTTTGGCCAAATAGGAAAAAGAAGAAAAAGATAAGGAAAGATATGGTAAGTATCAGACATTTCATATTTTATGAAAGAACAACTTAACTCAATTAGTTAAAGATATACTCATAAAAGGTAATGGTTCTTTACAGTGAAACAAGGTTTTTTTTGCTATACAATAGTCTATTTTTATTGCTTTGGAGAAAAAAAATAAGAATATGCAATTAAGAGAAAATGTAACGAGGCGTTGCAAACTGATTTGCACGCGCGCGTATACACACAACATTGACAAGTTTCTTTCTGGATCTTCTGTAAATGCAAGAGCATTACAATTTTTGACGTTTTCATATTGGCTTGATTTTGTACTGATATACTATTTCATTTATATTTATATAACTTATAATATTTTTGAATTTATTTATTTTGACAAATTATAAAGTTTTAAGTTATAAGCAATCGTTGAAATTTAAAAATAAACTCGATATAATCACGACATAAATTAAATCGGCATAAATTCTTAATTTTTGTGATACATTGTCTTTGACAAAAAAGCAAATAAAACCGAAATGTTGAACACATTGCATTCAATGACATTAACATTTAATTTTTTATTTTTAATTTAATTAAATTCATTTGAATCAGCGGGTTCTTATTTTCTTATGATGTATTCTTTCTCGATTGAATATTTACAAGTCCATAATTATAATTATACAATTTTATGTATAAGAAAAACATTTTAAATAAAATTAATCAAATAAATAAAGATTACGTAAGATTCAAAATCCTATTATAATGAATAGCAGTATTATACACAACTAGTAAATATAATTAATACAATTTTATTTATATTATTATTATTTTATTTTATTTATATTATTATTATTATTTTTATGTATTGTTCAATTAGAATTTAATAACTGTTTAAAAGAAGATGCCAGCTGAAGCGAAAGAACGTTTTCGGAGCGCTAGAGAGAAGAATCGCTTCCGCAGTCAATAAATTTGACATGATTACGGAGAAAGTAAGTGAAAGTTTTCTGGGTAGCGGTATTTAACGTTAGAGGATGGTATTCGACTGAAAACACTTTCGTCTACTGGTTCGCGCGTCCATCTCGAGTCGTACAGATCGGCCCGTTAAATTTTTGTGTCTGCTTCAGTGGTGACAGCGAAATACGAGTCACGGATCCGAGTGAAAGATCGTTGTTAAACGACGATGTTCATAGAAATTGTGCATACAAAGTGAAATTTTTGCTGCGCAAACACATAGAGGTACGAGTTCGACAATGGATATAAAATGGAAATATTATAAGATAAACGTCTAAAGATACAAATATTCGTTTGAGTGCAATAAAAAGACAAACGCGAGGCAAGATCGTGAAAGATTTAAGTATGTTAAGTATACACGAGAAAATTTTTTCTTTAGCTACCAAACGTTTCCTCTCGTTATCTTTTAACAGTTATCTTTAACAGTTATAAATCATAAGTATGATAACAGTATCATAACACAATAGTAGGTATGAAAACTTTTTTGTGCTTGTGTAATATGCTAATTTTTATTAAATATATGAAGATGACTATGTGTGTGTCATTATATGCGCTACTGCATTTCTCTTCAAAAACTATTTATAATGTAGAATTAGAGAAAAATGCTAATGTTAAGTGTTTAAGATCTTAGGACTATTTCGTACAAATTTTAATTCAATGTATTGTAAATCAAGGTAAAATCTATATAGTGATCATAAAATTTATAACAACTTAATGGTATAGTTATTTCAATCATTCGCAAAATAGCGATTTGCTACAGTTGCTAAATTTATTTTAACGACATATTGAAAGCTGCAGTTCAAATGTCTTGTTCCATCATTTTCATGTTTATAAGACTTTTAAATAAAAGGGATATTTGGCAACTTATGATTATAGCGCGATTGTGTCGCGTCTTGGAAATTAGAAAAAGATGGACACGCCGGAATTCGTGGAATTTGCCAAAGCGACTATAGACTATGTTGCGGATTATACTGAGAGTTTGAGAAGCAGAAATGTATTGCCGGATGTGGAGCCGGGTTACCTCAGTAAGTTATTGCCAAAAGAAGCGCCGCAAAAGTCCGAGAAATGGCAGGAAGTGCTCAAAGATGTGGAACGGCACATTATGCCGGGGGTAAATTTTTTATTACCATAAAAGATAGTTGTATTGTTATCGCGTTAGTGATCATTTTTGTATTTAGATTTGTATTAATAAAAACACGATTTGATCTAGCAATAATAAAAAGAAAATATTAATTCTTTTTCAAAAATATATAATTAAAAATAAAAAAACAAAAAATAATAAAACTCAATAAATTAAAAATAAAAATTAATTTGTGCTACTCAAATACTCTAGTCTAGTTGCTTTTCTCTTGTTTCTTCACTTTATTAACTTAATTTGCCCGTATTAAATAACTTTTGATAAATAAAATTAAAATATAAATTTAAAAAATCTCTCTTTTTTACATTTTATATTATTATAAAAAATTATGTTATATCATTAAAAAAACAGAAGATTTGTCATTACTGTCAATATGTGTAGATAACTCACTGGAACTCGCCGTTCTTTCATGCGTATTATCCAACGGCTAATTCTTATCCGGCTATAGTCGCTGAAATTTTGAGCTGCGCGATTGGGTGTATCGGTTTTAGCTGGATAGCATCTCCAGCCTGTACCGAGCTCGAGGTCATTACGTGTAATTGGCTTGGCAAACTGTTAGGGTTACCTAACGAGTTTTTGAATTCCAGCAATGGAACAGGTGGAGGAGTCATCCAGGTAATTACAGTTATATTTAAATAATTACACATTGTGTGTGTGCGTACGCGTGCGCGCGCGCGCGCGCGCGAGAGAGAGAGAGAGAGAGAGAGAGAGAGATCATGAACAAAATGCATTGGTTTGATTGATATTCTTAATCTAACGCGAAACTATACAATTTCTAAAACTTCAGAGAATGACTGAGACAATATTACGATAATTATGTAAAAAAATAATGACAAAAATAATGGGCTCGTCCGGGATTTGAACTTGGGACCTCTCGCACCCTAAGCGAGAATCATACCCCTAGACCAACGAGCCGTTGTTCATTTGGATTGTTATACAGTGGACACAGAGAAAATTAATAACTTTTAGAGAAAAAAAATATATTTTTATTTTATTTGAATAAATAATTATTACATTTTAATAACAAAAAAAAATATTACAAATTATAATTTAATTTTAAATTGAACTGTATTGTACTATGTACATTTCATGTATAATATGTTATACATATATAATTCTATTTACTATATAATATACAATTATTGTACATATGTATTTTAATTAATTTAATTTTTTATTTAAGTTCTTTGTGTCTTAATTTTATTAATTTACAGTATTATTATACGAATTATTATATGTTTTAATATATTTAATATTGTATATTTAAAAATGTAGTCAACACACACATACAGTACTTAGCTCTTCTTAATTTTACTAATTAGTTCGTTGTAATTTTAGGGATCTGCAAGTGAATGTACATTCCTTTGTTTATTAGCTGCAAAAGAGCATACAACTCGTCGAATGAAACGTCTTTACCCAGAAGTAGACGAGAATCACATTAAATCTAAATTGATCGCATATACCTCCAGTGAGTATCAATAGAAATAAAAAATTAATAGGATAAAAAATTTGAAAACATGCATATTATATATCGATCTATGTACCCCACAATAGTTAAGTACTTACATCTTTATTGATTCTACATAAAATATTTGTAAAGATGGGTCGAAATCTGATTTTTAAGTCCTCGAAACTCGAATCCGAAACTTTGTGATGCTTCAAAACTCTCAAAATTTTCGAAACTGGAACTCTCGAAATAAACCTCAGATTGATAATTATTTAAAAAAAGAAAGATTATTTTGTCATCTTGATTTTCTGAAAAAATTAGTCAAATTTTGTCTATAATAAAAATTTAACTAATTTTTTTTTCAGAAAATCAAGTTGCAAATCTTTAAAATAAATAAAAATCACTTTATTTTAGAACAAAAACAAATAAAATTAAAAACTGGATAAATATTTAATAAATTGTTTGAGGAATAAGATTTAAGAATTTTATATTTATTTATCATCGTTACTAAACTACTCAGAAAAATGTTTAGTTAATCAAGATTTTTGAAAGATTGCGTTTACTTCAGGTTTCGAGAGGTTTCAAGTCGCAAAAATAGCAGAAAGTTTCGAGTTTTAAAAACCCTTTCGAGTTTTAAGGAGCTTTGAGAACTCGAGATTTCAGGTATCCTCCGTTCTTAAATATTTGCTTAAACATGTTTTTCCATAAATTTCCAGATCAGTCAAATTCTTCAGTAGAAAAGGCAGGAATTTTAGGATCAATGCCAATGAGATTGCTACCAGTAGACGATAAGTGCTCTCTGCGCGGAGAAACTTTGAAGAAAGCGATACAGGAAGATTTGGAGAAAGGCCTCATACCGTGTTACGTCGTCGCTACTTTAGGAACTACTGGCACTTGTGCCTTCGACAATATCGACGAGATAGGACCAATATGCAAAGAATACAATACATGGTTGCACGTTGACGCTGCTTACGCAGGCATGGTTGATACAATATATCTCTTTTTTTATTGACTTTACATCTCTTTATATAAATAATGTAATATACATTACTTCAAATAGTTGTTAAAATATTATAATAAAAAAATTGGACTCATGCTATTCGATTAATCACCGGCTAAGTTTATAATTGCACCTATTTATTATAAATGTTACAATAAATCTCATCGCTTTGATTAATTGTATTGATTTAGGTGCAGCATTTGTTTGTCCGGAATTTCGTCATTTGATGTCTGGCATTCAGTATGCGGATAGCTTTAACGTAAACGCTCATAAGTGGCTTCTAACAAACTTCGATGCTTCGGTAATGTGGTAAGTATAATGATGGTACTCCTGGGCACAAAAATAATTCAATTGAATTTAAATAAATTTCTCTTCGTGAATCTTTTTATATAATATCTCACTACGCTTCTCTCGTGTAATAGATAAATACTAAATCTCTTGAGTTTATTTATTCTCTAAAGAGAAATTATGAGATATTGTAGATAAAAAATACAGAAATTTTTTTCACATCTTCAATTTGAATTTGTTAAGAATTTATGAAAATAAAATCCAAAATTTGAATTTTCGTTAAGTAAAGACAAATTTATATAATTAAAATAAAAATTTGTAAATAAAAGATAATAATAATATAATTTATGAGATTTATTATGAAATTTATATTTGTAGCATTTTTTGTAATTGTTTTCAGGGTAAAAGATTCGAGACGACTTATAGAAGCGTTCAGTGTTAACAGAATATATCTTGCCCACGATAAGGAAGGACTTGTACCGGATTATAGAGTAAGATTTTGTAAATTTTGCTAACTTAATATTCTTGTCTTAATAGAGAGACTATCTATTAACAAAGTAAAAATGTTTTTCATTTTTATAATTCTTGAATAATACAGAATTGGCAGATACCGTTGGGTCGGCGTTTTCGTGCATTAAAATTATGGTTTGTTATGCGTATTTATGGAGTGCAAGGACTTCAAGAGCATATTAGACATACCATAAAACTAGCACAGCTTTTCGAGAAGTATGTCAGGTCGGATGATAGGTTCGAAATAGTCACTGACGTCGTTATGGGTCTTGTTTGTTTCCGTATTAAAGTACGTTTTATTCTAACTACAAGTTTTGTTACAAGTTTGCAAATTAAAAATTTAACCATTAATTATATTTGTATTCTTTTATTTTTTTAATTTAAAATTTTTTTATATTAAATAAATTTATGGTAAATATTTCGTTTAACGGACCACCCTTCAATGACCTTGACCTTGACATATGTTGTCAAGGTCATCCTCCTGAGTGACCTTCTGAAGGTTTTAGCCGTCGCTCGTTTTTTATTAAAAAGTTATTAACAAAAAAAGATTTGAAAAATAGCAAATTGGAACACATCTACACGCACACACACACACCCCAACTTTGACATATGTTGTCAAGGTCACCCTCCTGAGTGACCTTCGGAAGGTTTTAGTCCTCGGTCACTGCTCGTTAAAAAGTTATGAACAAAAGAAGTTTGAAAAATTTGGCACTTATTTCGAATACACATTTACACATTTACCGCCAATGATCAATGAACAAAAGAACTTTCACCACATTGTGTGTGTATATGGCATTCCTACTATTGTTAATATTTCTATGACTTTGAAACGGAGTCCGAAAGTAAACTAATATACGATAGATTTTCGTACAGATAACATTCTGATAATCTATCTTAAAATGAAACCTCACTTCGCATTGAAAAGTGTACGCGTGGAGGCAGTGTGTTCCGCCCCCCCTACGGGGGGGCTCCACTACCGAAAAACTACACACATAGGTGTGGGTGGAACTTGCTTCGTGTAGAAAGTTTCCACGCAAAGCAAGTTCCACCCACACCTATGTGTGTAGTTTTTCGGTAGTGGAGCCCCCCCGTAGGGGGGGCGGAACACACTGCCTCCACGCGTACACTTTTCAATGCGAAGTGAGGTTTCATTTTAAGATAGATTATCAGAATGTTATCTGTACGAAAATCTATCGTATATTAGTTTACTTTCGGACTCCGTTTCAAAGTCATAGAAATATTAACAATAGTAGGAATGCCATATACACACACAATGTGGTGAAAGTTCTTTTATTCATTGATCATTGGCGGTAAATGTGTATATGTGTATTCGAAATAAGTGCCAAATTTTTCAAATCTTTTTCTGTTAATAACTTTTTAATAAAAAACGAGCGACGGCTAAAACCTTCAGAAGGTCACTCAGGAGGATGACCTTGACAACATATGTCAAGGTCAAGGTCATTGAAGGGTGGTCCGTTAAACGAAATATTTACCAAATTTATTATTATTTAATTAAAAAAATAATTAATTATTTATGTCATAATATTAAAATCTCTTTTTGATTTTTACAGAGTTTTAATTATAAATCAAACTGTTTTAATTATAATTATAAAGATATAATGTTTTAGTTATAATTTAATTAAATTATTTTTAAGATTTTTGCAACAAAGTGATTATTTCTCTTTCAGGGTGATAACAGTTTGACAAAGGAACTCTTAGATCGTCTGCAGACTAGAAAGAAAGTTTATCTTGTCGTCGGCACATATCAACATAAACTTGTCGCTAGATTCGTTGTATGCAGTCGATTATGTCGGGAAGAAGATATCGCTTTCTCATGGAATGAAATAAGTAGTCAGACGACAGAAATTTTGCAAGAAAAATTTCATAAAGAATCGGTGATAAATATCGTGAAATCGACGGACGATATTGCGACAAGGATAGAAAGTTTGAACTTAGAGACGAAAAAAATTTCACAGAAAATATCATAACCGATCTTTTATTTGCAAAATCTGTGCAATTAATACTATAATATGTATTAGTTTTTGTGTTTTTAGTATAAATTGTTAATTACTTAGGATCTGCATCAGTATAATATTTTAATTTTACATAAGGTTAACAGAGATTAATAAAAGAATTCTAATATTGAGATTATACTAGTTTTCAAACTTTCAAATTTAGATAGTGTTACTACATAGAAAATGGCAGTCAGACACTTGTAATTGTAATTTTTACACGCATGTACGAGTATGTCGATTTATTATCTGTTGATTTCCACAATGTAATATTAATTTTATTAATTAATTATTCAAGTTTGCTTTTTAAATCCTTGCATGTAGATGTTAAGAAACGATAGTTTCCACTATATTTGATTTTTTTTTTAATTTGGAGTGAAACGAGATTGAAATCGGTGGAAACTTGTCTAATTGCACTATGTTTTTATTTTAATTTGTTTCCGTCATGAGAATAACAATAGTTTAGGAACGAATCGATGGAAATGGTAAAAATGAATAATACCAACTTTAAATTTTCATACAAAAGATTAAATCAATACATGTTATAAAAGCTGTAGTTTTGAAAAAAAAAAACGTTTTTAAATTACACATTTTCCAAATCAAAATGGATAATTTAAAATAAATTGCATTAAAAAATGCTGTCTTGTTTATAACAAAATACGTGATATTAAAAAAAACTAAATACTATTTTATCCTTTTTTATTAAAAATCGGAAAGTAATATTTATCGGTTAGTATTTTTTTATTTGATATATTTTTTAAGGAAAAATTAAGTTAGAAAAGATAATTATAATGGATTTATTTAAGTGGTTGTTTTTATTAAATAAGTGTCCTAAAAAATATATAAACGAGAAAATTGTTAATTACAGCTTTCTTTTCTATAAGAACTTGGAGAGAAATTATTCTATGTAATCTTAAGAAAATTGTTAATAAATACATATATAAAATATATAAAATTATATACTTTACTATATAGTATCCTATCATTACCTAACATTTATTCTTATGGAGAATATTTTTGAACAATTTACATGGTCATAAAATTGATCGGACACAAAATATACATGACTGTAGCTTAAGAGTTAAGATTCAATATTTATGAAGTCAATGGGAATTAAAAACAAATTATTTTATTGATGAAAAGCTATAAAATTTCTAAACAAATAAATAACATTTTTTGTTGTCAGAGCTGCTGGAATAATACAAGATCTTAAAGAACTTGACAAATTAGTTTCAAGAAATTTATATATATAAATGATTTCCAAACTAAATACAAATCAAAGAAAAGTATTTATAATAGAGCCATTAATACTAGCCTATAATATCAGGTAACTTATTATTACAATTGTATAATTGTTAATGGAAAAGAAGATACTGGAAAATTTTCTTAATTAAATCAATTGTTAGATAAAACATAATCTAAATAAAGATTACAGCACTTACTGGTACCAGCTTTTAATATAGATAATTTGACAGTTCACAGAATCTTATCGTGAATTACTATTGAGGATTTGGTTTATTGACAAAATCTGATTGTGAGATTAAAAGTAGAAAAATAGCTTTTAAAAATAATTTTTTTGAATTTAAATTAAATAATTATAATATATATTAAATAATTATTATAGTATAAATTTTTTATAAATCTTATAATAATATAAATTGTAATAAATATTATAATAATTATAATATTTATTTAATAATAAACTATAATTAGTAAATATTTCAAAAAATAAAATTGTTTAGACAAAATTGTATAAAATTTTTGATATCTATGGAACATATGTTGCACAATATTATCAGCACTTTGAAATAAAAATGCTACTACTATTTTTTAAACATTTCTCTTTAAATATAATTTACTATACACCAACGACACATGTGGAAAAACGTAAGCAGTTAAATTTAAGCAAGAAGAGAATTGGTCGATCAATAATTATATTGAATTGTGAGAAAGACTATAAATAAAATTCTTTGATCTAAGTTTTTAGTTAAATGGGCTTACTGCTTAAGTCTTATTGTTTACATTACATTGCAAGAACATTTTAGTAAATTAGGTGAAACAAAGTGCAATGAGTGTAATAATATTTATAAAAGTGCAAGTTATTACTATCTACTATGAAGAGTCATTTATTTCATGCATTCTTTTTTATTATTTATTTCACAATATATGTACGTAATAATAAAGAGATTTTAAGATGGAAAAATGACACTAACAACGGAATTTGAGTAACATTTCTTAACAAAAGTTTTTGGGCAACAAAAAAAAAATACATGGCACAATGCAACGCATTACTTCATGAATATTATACAATATGTATATACATATATAAAGTAAGGATTCATGTAATTACCTAAGTAGAACAGAAAGTCAAAATAAGGTCAATTTGATGTAATATTGATCAATTTACATTATGTTTTGGTTATGATTTAATTATTATGACGTCAAATTGACATTATTTTGACTTTTTGTTCTACTTGAATATCATCGAGAAAGAATAGATTAGAAATTACAAATACTTAGCTATCATGACATTTAATATTAACAAATTAATAAATTTATTAATAAATTTGCAAACAATGCAATAGTATCATTGCAAATACGTGTTAATATATTTTATGAAACAGGTTTCTTAAGATCTTATGTGGATAAATGTCAAAATAAATGTGGATTCAGGATTTAAAGTCAAAGCTGGAGGTACAGTCTGTCACACAAGAGCGTCGGCTAGATTATTTTAAGAAATAATTGCTAGAGGGCTCCACTATTATGGTATTCGTTAAGGAAGAGGGAAGACTACTACGCTTTATTATAAAAACGCCAGTATTATTTTCCATTGTGATAAGAATACATGATTTATAAAATGAGTGCGCCGTATGTTAAACGTTTTGAGGCAGTGCTTTTGTGTACTCACAGTAAAGGACCTAAAATGACTTATAAAGCTGCTGCAAAATATATGCATAAGTCAGAAGACTTTGTACGGAAGTGGGTAATACGATACAAAGAATTAAAAAATGTTGATGATTTGCCCGAGAGAGGAAAAACGCGAGGGACGTCGAAAAAAGAAGATAAGAATTATTTCAGCAAAATCCTCTGTTGACATTGCGACAAGGACAAAAGTTATTGGCAAAAAAAAAAAACATAAGTATAATGACTCTACAAAGGCGATTACATAAGGCGAACATCTCTTGGCGTAGCACGATACTGAAACCGTAGTAGGTTGTGTACTGCATGGAAAGCCGAAAATGATATTCAGACTTTGGATTGGCCTGCGCAGTCGCCTGATGTGAATCCAATTGAAAATGAGTGGGCCATTATTAAGAAAAAGCTTCAAGGAAAGCGTGTGTTCACGTTAAAACAATTGTGTCGCCATATCCGAATTATTTGGCGGTCATTACCGCAACAATATGCAGAAAATCTTATAGAAAGTATGCCAAGACGATGCCAGCGAATTCTCGATAATAATGGAGACTGGACGACTTACTACGTAAATGCGTAATAGTGTTTTTAGTACACTTTAAATTAATCTATCAATTTTTGAAAAATAATAATTTTTCTTTCAGATATGCAGACGACGCTCTTGTGTGACAGACTGTAAATGGAATAGTATGTCAGTCCAAGATCTCATCATGATAATATACTAGGCAATCTCTTGAAAATCAAGAAGATACTCCTAAACAACTCAGATATTAGTTTCTTACTCCTGAATTTTATTAATAAATTTTATTATGTATAACTAACGTATAACAAAATTGAATGCTTACTGTTAAGGATATAAGAGACTATATAAATTTCAGTCTAATGTTAAGCTTATATTTTTATAATAATTCAAATAAAACAATTATTTAAACAAGTTTATATCAAAGTAATTCTAATATGCTGTCATTTATTTATTATCTACATATTTAACAATTGATAGATATTCTTATACGCGTGTAATAACTGTATAAGTATAACGTATTTTAAATAATAATGTGTTTAAAAATGTAAATAATAAGAATCACTTTTTAATATTTATATAATAAACATGATTACAATACGACTTTGAAATTCTAATTATGTTCTGATTTTTTTAATCACTCTGTGCACATATGCAGATCAGTTACAAGCAACGAAGATTTGAATATGAAAAAATTTGAGGGAATTTGTTAGATTACATGATATATGTAGACCAATAATGACAACAGTCTTGATGAAGATTTAAAATACATCAACACAAATATCAAATTTGAGGTAATTGACGAGTTATTATACGTTAAGCTTTGTTATATAACGTAAAGGTCTTATGATTTAAAAATAAATCTTCTTACAAATATAATATATTAATTGTTCGGATCGCTTACGCATTGTATATATATATATTTATTAAGTTTAGTTTAGTTTAGTATCGTTGGTTGATTTCTTTATTTTCTTACATTATTAGTTTGCTTGATAGTTGATAAGTTTAGTTAGTTTAGTTGACTTTGCATGTTTTGTCGTTATGCTTAACGAATCGGCCGAAGCGGCGATCGGGCAGCAGTAGATGAGCGACTTATCGGTCATGGTGCTGCCATCGATCATCGCGGGCCGGTAATCATTTTGGGCGAACGGGGTACTGTCTGCGGGACTTTTGCAGAGACTCGAGCCACGGCACTCGCTGTTGAGTCACCGGATAAAGAACAGGTCTTGATAAGACTGGTGCACACCCGCTTCTTGTTTGCTTGCCTCTTGTGCCTGAGTTTTCGGATCTCTCGCCGATGCTTGTGATTGTGCCTGACACTCTGCCTTGGCTCCTTGCATGCTTGCTTAACGCCTGTGCCTGCCTAGTGGACGCTCGCAGCTTCTTGCATGCCGCCTGGAGTAACGGAGCTGGACGAAGTCCACAGGAGATCTGGAGGATCGACCGGCCTCACAGTGAGTCGCTACCTTTGCTTTATCTTGCTTGCTGTATTCGCATGCCCTTTGCATGCTTTTCGCGATAACTGCCGGATCGCCGGTTCGCGCCTTTTATAAGCCGTCCGCGCCGCGGTTATCAATTCGCATCCTAATTAGCAATTTCGGACAATCGAGACCCCCGCCGAACATTAATTACTTTATTATCTATTTACTAATTAATATGTATATAGTATCATAGTGTTGTATATAAATACAGTATGTGTAATTATATAAATCATGTTGATATCAAAATATAATAGTGTATCTTACGTTTTTTTTATGTTTTCTTATCTATAAAATATTAGTGTTGTAATATTTAATCACGTTAGAATTATACAGTATATGATATCATATTAACATAATACAAAGTAATTATTGACCACTTAGTAAAAAACTGGAGTTTAAATTACTTGGGTAATACAATTATTGGTTAATTCTGAAATCGAAATTTGCGAAACATACACACACATATGCGTTCGCACGCGTGTAAGCTTGCAAGCATGCACATAAAATATTTTATGTTCTATTTTAGTGGATTTATTATTACGTTACACATGGATTTTTTAAAATTATGTAAATTATATAAAAATTGTATAATTTATATAAATTTTTTAATATGACTCAATAAAAATATTAAAATAAAACTGAAATAAATATGAATAATTTTTATAATATTACAGTCCAGTGCTAAAAATTTTGCGAAACATTTATTGATCATTATGTGACGTACAATAAAAAACCACTAAACCACTAAAATAAATTATTTTCTAAAGCTAATTTGTGTTTTACCTATTGCTATTATACGCAATATAGCTATACAGATACATGTTTTAAGTGGCATTCAAATAATTTTCTTATTTAAAGATACTGATGGTATTCACGTCAAACCAAAAATTATACAAAAATTTTGTAGTACATTTCCCACATAATACACATGTCTTAAAAATATATTTAAGACACATATGTTGAGTGAGTTTATTTTTTTTAATTTTTTTTTAAAGATATATATGAGAGCTAATATTAATTATTACTGTATAGAAAATTAACAACATAATTACCTTGCATCAATTAGGTGAAACTTATTTGACAGAATTGTTTTTTGATTTCATATATCATATTCTAGTTATTATATTATTATATTATTATATTATTATAATATACAGGATGTCCCGTTTTAAATGCCCCATGCAAATATCTTGAAAACTATGAATGATACGAATAAATGTTTCAAATAAAAGTTATTTGACTCGAAGGGGGACATAAGACAGTGCCATTGATTTGACCTTGAAAAATCATTCAAAAGGTCACGTGAAGGTCAATTTCAATTTTTTAAATAAAACTCTATTTTTTATTACATATTCTTGTAGCTTATCTCGAGAGTTTTCTAAAACACTATAATTAAGTTAGTTTTTATTAAGTACTTTCCGAGTTACAAGGCTTGAAAGATACAATATTTTAACATAAAATACAAAATATTTTGAAAAACATTTAGTTTTCGGTAATCTCATTTTGATACTTTTTTTACACAGAATAATGAGATCGATCAATTGGTAAAGAAAACACATGGTTGATTAAAAAAAAAAAACTTGCAAAGTACATACTTGGTGTTTGGCAACATATTTTTTTCCTTTCAAATCAATCATGTCTTTCCTTTATATTGATCAATCTCATTGTTCTGTATAAAAAGTATCAAGATAAGATTACCGAAAATTAAATGTTTCTCAAGATATTTTGTATTTTATGTCAAAATACTGTATCTTTCAGGCCTTGTAACTCAAAAAATACTTTATAATAAATGAAAAAATATGAAAAAATACTTTATTATAGCCTTTTGGAAAACTCTTGAGATAAGCTACAAGAATATTTAATAAAAAATTAGGAGTTTCATTTAAGAAATTGAAGTTGACCTTTACGTGACCTTCAAGTAATTTTTCAAGTAATGTTCAAATCAATAGTACTTATGTCCCCCTTCGAGTCAAACAACTTTTATTTGAAACATTTTTTTGTATTTTTTATAGTTTTCGAGATATTTGTGTGAAACATTTAAAATGGGACACTCTGTATATTATTGCTAGTTATATTACTACAATAGTTATTATATTATATATTATTTGTCATAAAATCACTGCATATCTGTTAGAGCATAAAGGTTCACTTAATCAATGCGCCCTGGCATCTACTTTAGTACATAGCGCGTTCCTATTTGTTCGTTTTTTTGTATTCTGGCGCGTGGTGTGTGCGGTAGCGTCGTGCGAATATATCCGGTTTCTTCTGTTTTTCTCTCTCTCTTTTGTTAGGATCACCTTTGGAAGGTTGTGTATAGTCCGCCGCGCCACCACGTTGTATAACCAGTGCGCGCTAAATAAACTTTTATTTCCTTATACAGTGTATTCTTTGAACCCCCACAACCTTCAACAATATCGCTTAATTTAAATTAAAGAATAAATTCCAATTCTTGTACGGTTTCGGGAAGCATATTCTCGTACTTTGCCTCAAACCATGAGATCTCCAAACGCGCCTCTGTCGTACAAATCACGGAATATTGACCAAGCATATTTTGGCATTCTATATTCACAAGCAAACTCTAAAGCCTGACTAGTCATTGCCATCTAATGACTTTTGATGCACAAGCGAAGCCAAAGAAACTGTGAGATTCGTGCGCGTTATACACAATTGTGAAATAATCTGAATAGATAAGTATACTCACCATAGTTCACAAATCATCTGGTCACTCAGAAATGCAAATCGAAGTATACGCAATTTGTTGATCGGCAAAGCCGTAGGTAATGCATGTAAATAGGATAAAAATTCTATTTTATCAAGATGAGGTCTATCCTTCACTTTAGCAATAAAAAGAAACAATTCTTTCATTTGTGTTGTCATATACTGTTCCGCAAGGAAGTGACAATACATTATCCTATCGGAATACAAATTGTAATATGGTAACCTTACTTCATTAAACCACATATTCCAGTCTATAGAGTTTAATATCTAGCTATAATATAAAAATAATATTCATTACATAAATAAATTAAAATTGTTAGAATTCTGGTTCATTTGTAAAAATAATATGTTAACAGGTTTTTAGCATAAAAAAGATACCACAAACTATCCTTAAAAGTTTCAATCAATATAATCGGTCTTCTTTGTGCGTGTACGATTATACGTCTAATAAATTCTTTGGAATACGTTAATTTCCTACATTTTTTATTTAAGATTTTCCTATTTTTATTAATAATATCAATGATAATCGATCAAACATCTCGGTACTTACATATGCAAATGAATAAAAAGTGTAGGTAAATAACAATCATGTTCAAATTTTTACCTTAACAGAGAATGTGAATATATTTGATGATGTATCCTGACATGGAAATATAGCTCTGGCATATGTAAGCTGAAACTTGTAAACTATAAGTACAATGCACATTAATATAGAAGAATTATATTATTGATTTATAATTCACCTTGCTGTTAGATATTAAGAGCAGATGTGCACCATCAGAAATTTGTTTAGGTGTTAGCCAGTATAATGCAGGGAAATTTGGGCTTGTTTCATATTTAATCTCAATCTTGTCACAAACTAAATTTAATCTTTTAGAATCAAGGGTCGGTATTAGAGAATGATGAATATATTTCCAACAATACAATATTTCCATTATATATTCAATGTAATATTTTAAATTCATTCCAGTAAATATGTCTTTAACACTAATTATAGTAAGTCCGTAGATATCTAAAATCTAATTGTTTGATATGTATTTATGTATGATAATCTATAATATTATATAATGTATAAATATAAAATCTATCGGTAAAATATGTTACCAGTTTTTTTAACATTAAAAAGACGCCACAAATTATCCTTAAAAGTTCGAGTCGATTTAATCAATCTTCTATGTGTGTGTTTGATTATACGTCTAATAAATTCTTTGGAATCTTCAAATCCTAAGGAATTTCGTAAATAATTCCAAAGCAAACATCCTTTTTCGTACGGCACGTACTTGATGATGTTATTAGGTAAAATACCTGTCAAATTCGGTGATAAAGGCATTCTCTTTTCAAATTCATGTAGTTTCATCTGTTACAGTAATACGGTTTCAAAAAATAATGCAATCAGAATGCATACGTGTATGCACACATGCTCTAATATATTCAATTTATATTTACTTCTCTTAATCAAACAAAATTAACAATTTACCGTACTTACGAGATTGTCAAAACCTTTCACTTCCAGAAATATTTTCATTGTTTCGCCCGATATAATATCTATAATTGTCCTATAAATAAAAGTACTTAAACTTTTAATCAACCACAAATGTTCGAAATTTCTTATCAGAAATAGCTCTGTTGTTAAACTCTCGAGGATGTTTTAAAATAATACTGATCATGAGATCATCTCCGCAAAGTAAAGTTGACGACACGAATGTCACGTAACGACATTGTACATCGAATTCCGGCATACATGGTGGAAGCACACATACATTAAGTTCATCTACAGAGATAACATTATATTATTATATTAATAGCAAAATATGTTTAAGAAATTTAAATTCAACAGAATTCCTTAGGAAAGGAAACTTGTTATACATATAAATTTTTAAAAAATTGTGTTATTATATTACCGATGTAATCATACAATTTTAAGACAGTCAACATCATTTCCATAATTCTTGCAAAAGTCTTTTTACTTTTCTGAATATATTTCTTTTCAGTCCATATGTGACATTTTATAATTTTAGAATGTTCTAATGACTGATTTATTATCCTCTCCTCTAAAAAACCCGCTGCAATGACCATCGCATACGATGGTATCTCTCTTTCTTGAGAGAAATGATGTATAAATCTGTTTGATTCTCTAAATGTTCCTATCTTTTTCGCATTCATCATAATGTTGAAACCCATTGGTACAGAAATCTAACATGTATGAAATGTACATTAATTTATAAATCGAATAGGAAAATATTTTTGTAATTAATTAAAACAGTAAATAAGAAAAATGTGAGCATGAAACATAAATTGATATAGATTGAATTACGAATTTATATACTCCTATTTTTTTCTCGTATTTTTTAGTACCTCAATTTTCTACATTTTCTATTTAAGATTTTGCTTTTAATCATATCATTAATAATCGATCAAACATCTCGGTACTTACATATGCAAATGAATAGAAAGTGTATGTAAATAATAACTATGTTTATATTTTTACTTTAGCGGAGAATGTGAACATATGCCATGGTGTGTCCTGACATGGAAATATAGCTCTGGCATATGTAAGCTGAAACTTGTAAACTATAAGTACAATGCACATTAATATAGAAGAATCAGGAGACGCGGTAGCGTCTCCGGCCATGTTCAAATTTTGGACGTTACAAGTCTCTTATCCAGAACTATTAAAGTCGATTTTTTGGGGGTACAGAACTATTAAAATATAAAAAATTTTGAAATGCATGTAGCATATTCTGAAAGGTGGCATCGCCACGAGTAAGTTAAGCCAAAAAAAAAAAAATTGGTCAAGCCGTTCTGGATATACAAACGGTCAAAAAGTGATGTTTTTCATGAAAAATTGTTCTCTGTCCGCAGTCATGTATGTACTTCTCTTCTCTCTTACCTTTCACTCACACCTCCCCCAACTTCCACTCACCCTCCCCTCCCCTCATTTCCCTTTCTCACCACGCCCCCTTCCTCCCCTCCCCTCCCCTCTCTATTTTTTCATTTTTTTCGCTTTTCTTACACTTTTTCATCATCTTTCATCCCCTCTCACTCTCTCACACCCTTTTTGGTGTATTTACCATTTATTAAAAATTTGAAAAAAAAACCACTTATGGGGTTAATTTACTGCTCAATAAAAATTTTCAAAAACCACCCCTTGGGGGTAAAATTTAATATCTCGGAAACGGTACATTGTAAAAATATGAGACATGTGCCGTTAATTAAGGTTTCTTATGGGGTCAATTTACCATTTATTAAAAATTTTCAAAAACCACCCCTTGGGTGTGAAATTTAAGATTTCGGAAACGGTGCATCGCAAAAATATGGAGCCTGTGTTATTAATTAAGGTTTTTATGGGGTTAATTTACCATTTATTAAAAATTTTTAAAAATTATCCCTTGAGGGTGAAATGTAATGTCTTGAAAACGGTGCATCGTAAAAATACGGGATTTGTTTCGTTAATTAAGGTTTCTGGAGTTAATTTACCATTTATTAAAAATTTTCAAATACACTAGTGTAATAATAAAATTTAATTGAATTTACCGCTTAATCTCTCGTTCTGATGTAAATATTTAATAAAATATTCCATTTACTTATTATTTGTATAATAATTTATATAATAATAAAATTTATGTTAATTGAATTTATCGCTTAATCTTTCGTTTTAATGTAGATATTTAATAAAATATTCAATTTACTTACTAAGTAAAATTTATAACATTGTCCTTTAACTTCAAAAAATTCTAAGTTTTTAAATAAACCTAATAAATAAAATTGAAAGTGATAATAAATATTTTCTCAATTTTTGATCTCTCTATACTAAACGATAAGAAATTAATCTTAAACCATCTCATCCAAATAAAATTCTAAATAAATTAGGTCTAATGATTATTAATATTATAGATATAATCTTCAATATATAATCTTAAATAAAATATTAATATAAATACTAAAACTGTTAAAAATATATAATACCATGAATATTGATATTTCATTAAGTATTTTTCATTTCATTAAGTTCAGTATTTCATTAAGTTATTTTATTAAGTATGTTCGCGAGCGAACGAAGGGCTCCGCAAGCCCCTCATCGCGCCACATTGCATCACCTGTGTTGCATGGCCTGTGCAGCATAGGTGGTGCAATGCACCTCCAACACACATGGAGAGTAGCGGCAGTGATGTGTGTTGCATCGCACACATGGCTGTCGTTGCTCTCCATTTGCGTCGCGCACAGGACTTACGTCCCGCTATCGATACAGTATCGATCTTAGCCGCGCTCACGCGGAGCGCGCTAAAGTAGCGAGACAGCGGCGCTGCCGCTGTCTGAAATTCAAAAGCCCTGAGTCATCGTCCCCAATTAGTTCCTTTTAATTATGTTTTGTATAATTGTTTATACCGAATTTTCCTGGCTTTTCTGGAGTGTTCTTTTTATGTCGTCAGTTCCTCCAAGAGGAAGTGACGACAGGAAGGAGCATTCCGGAAAAGCGCAGTATAAAAGCGGAATCAGAGTGGGGACGAGGGCCAGTCTGCTTCGACACGCTCAGGTACGACCCGCACGCTTCAATCATAGTTAACGAACATTTACACGGACATTTCGCTCGCCTCACGGACTACGCTTATCTTTCTCGCATATTCGCGATAACAGAGTCGCTTGCTCTGCCGCGTAATATACGCCTGGGTGAAGTCGCCTGCTTCACCAGGATCGGTTTGGTGCGCGTCCACCGCGTTCGGACCTTTCGCGCGCTTCGCGCATCGGACTCGCGCTGTCCGTGCACTGCCCAGTGCCGTGCGCTGAATTGTGTACGCCCAGTACACGAAAAGGAACTGTAAATATCTTGTGTATAAATTCATTGTCTGTGTTCTATTTAAATATACTTTATTAATTTGTTCTGTTAAACTTGCGTGAGTGATTATTTGTGTGTGCGTGTACGTCCACCTCTCGCCTCACTGATCCGTTCAGTCTCAAACATTTTGGTCCTTCGAGCCGGATTCCAGCCGGAAGATTTCAGTGCGCCTTGCCGTTGCAATTCCATCGATCTGAAAAATGGAAGCGCTGATTGCGTTGCAAAACGACCATTTCGGGCGCATGGCGCGAACGGTCGAAAACATGAAGAAGGTGGGCACCGCGAGGCTCACAGCGGCCTTAATCAAGAACACCCTTCATGTTCTCGACAAGAGATGGGAGAAATTTGAGGCTCATCACGAGACGCTGATTCGCTCCTATCCTAAGGAGCTCGAAAATCATGATTATCTCACAAACGACCTCATGGGTCTCGCAGAGGGTACATACCTAGAGCAAAGGACACTGCTCCTTGAATACCAATCCGCTGCAGCGGATGTGAAGCCGGCATCCTCGGAGACAGCTCCTCCTCCTCGGACGACCTTGCCGAGGATTCAGTTGCCGAGTTTTTCGGGCAGGTACGAGGACTGGCCGCCTTTCCGTGACCTATTCCGGTCGCTCATTGTCGACGACCCCTCCATCTCGGACGTCACCAGGCTTCATTACCTTAAGGTGAGCCTGAAAGGAGAAGCAGAGTCGCTGGTAAGAAGCCTCGCCACTACCGAGGGGAACTTCACCAGGGCGTGGGAAGCGCTGCTGCGCTATTATGAGAACCCACGTCTCCTGGTGCGCTCATATTACGCAGCATACACAGCGCTGCCTAAAATGAAAAGCGAGTCGGTGACCGAGCTGCGCCGGCTGTTCCATGCAATGACGAGCACCGTCGGCTCGTTACAAAGCATTGGACGACCGATCACAAGCAGCGAGGACCTGTTCGTCTTCTTGTCCGTCGAGATGCTTGATCCTCGTTCCAGACGGGAATGGGAGGATACCATCGGTGGCACGAGCGCACCGCCCACTTACGAGGAGCTGCACGAGTTCCTCGAGCGCCGACTACACACTCTTGAGGCCGTGCAACCGACCAGGAGCGAGTCAACCCCACGAGTCGCTGCTAAGACTCACCTGGCGCAACGGAAGGAGCCCAGCAAGAGAGAGAAGGAGCGGTGTTCCCTGTGCCGCAAGGATCATTTCTTGATGTCCTGTGACGCCTTCCGCCAGAGGACTGCAACTGAGAGGAAGCGCTTCGTAGAGGACCATCATCTTTGTCTCAATTGCCTGGGGAAGCACAAAGTGGGTGAGTGCCAGTCTAAGCGCAATTGTACCGTTTGCGAGAAACGTCACCACTCCGCGTTGCATGACGCGTTTCGCGAACCCGCGACAGACTCTAATCGCGTTGCAGCGGGTGCAATTACATCGCATTTCGCGTATCACCCTCCGGAGAGTAGAGTTGCCGTGCTTTTAGCCACCGCGCGGATCCAGGTGCGCGACCGATATGGCGGACTTCATCCCGTCCGAGCCCTTATCGACCAGGGCTCGGAAGTGTCGATCATTACGGAGGCCCTCGCACAACGACTACGACTTCCGCGATCGCGAGCCTCGGTGGCTGTGTTCGGCGTGGGGGGACGGCAAACCGGCGTCGCGCGCGGACAGGTGCGGTTCGATTTGGCAAGCGTGAGTGGTGGCGAGGTACTCACCGTACGCGCGATCGTGCTTCCCCGGCTCAGCGTTTACGCCGGACTGGCAAGCGGTGTTGGGCAGGAGTGGCCCCATCTCCGGGGCATTCCATTGGCCGACCCGGAGTTCACGTCGGCGGATCCCATCGACGTCCTCCTCGGAGCCGACGTGCACGCCGCGATCGTTGCTCCGGGCATCCGTCGGGGCAGCGAACTCCAACCTGTGGCCCAAGAAACGAGGTTAGGATGGATCGTCTCGGGCGCCGCAGGTACCGTCGCGTCGCACATGGCGTCGTTGCACGTGTGCTCCGTGGACGAGCCGCTCGACTCCCTAGTGCGGCGATTTTGGGAACAGGAGGAGGCGATGGAGATCAACCCGGCATTAACGTTGGAGGAGCAGGAGTGCGAGGCGCTCTTCGCACAGACACACGCTCGCACCGAGAGTGGCCGGTACGTCGTGCGACTCCCGACCGCACCCACGATTCCGGAGCTCACCGCGACGCGGAGCGTGGCCGCGCGGGTACTCTCCAGCGTGGAGAAGCGGCTCGCGCGAGACGGCCAACTTGCGAGCATGTACCAGGCCTTCATGCGGGAGTACGAGCGGCTCGGGCACATGACGCGGGCCGCGGCATTGTCCATGGGCAAGCAGGGGTGCTACTTACCGCACCACGGAGTGCTCAAGCCGACGAGCACTTCCACTAAGCTCCGGGTCGTGTTCAACGGCTCGGCGGCCCTCCCCGGCGGCGAATCCCTCAACCGGTTCCTGCGGGTAGGGCCGAATCTGCTGCCCTCATTGGCGGACGTTCTGCTCCGCTGGCGGTGGCATCGATACGTCATCGCCGCGGACGTAGAAAAAATGTACAGGCAGATCCTGGTCCACCCAGAAGACAGGGATCTGCAACGAATACTCTGGAGGAACGACGACGGAGAAATCTCAGAGTACCGACTGAATACCGTTACTTACGGTATGGCGTGCGCTCCTTATCTGGCGATCCGCACGCTGCGTCAGCTCGCCACTGACGAGGAGGCGAGGTTCCCAGACGGCGCGAGTGCTCTGCGACGGGACGCCTACGTCGATGACGTCCTGTCAGGGGCACCCACAATCGAGGAGGCCAGGGATCTCGCGAGTCAGCTGCGGGATCTCTGTATGGCGGGCGGCTTCCCCCTAAAAAAATGGGCATCGAATCAGCCAGACATCCTGGAGGACATCCCGGAGGAGGATCTGTCGCAGCCTGGGGTGCGTGTGTGGACGACACTCACCACCCACTCGACGCTGGGGCTGCACTGGCGTCCGGGGGACGATACCTTCTCCTTCATGGTGCAACCGGTACTGTCGAGAGGGATCACCCGGCGGACGGTCCTCTCTCAAAGCAGCACAGCTTTTCGACCCGCTGGGCTGGCTGGCCCCCGCAGTCGTGCGCGCGAAGATCTTCGTCCAGGGGACCTGGCTACTGTCGCGCGATTGGGACCTCCCCCTCCCGACGGCGGAGGCAGCGACGTGGCAGGCCTTCCTGGACGACCTACCAGCGCTGGCGGAGATCAGAGTCCCGCGGTGGCTCCAGTCCACCAGGCAGGACCAGGCGGAGCTGCACGGCTTCGCCGACGCCTCGGAGCGGGCTTACGCCGCCGTGGTATACATGCGCAGAAAAAACGAGAATGAGTGGACGGTTCGCTTGGTCGCTGCCAAGACCAAGGTCGCTCCGCTCAAGCAAGTCTCGTTACCTAGGTTGGAGCTGTGCGCGGCGACCCTGCTGACTCGACTGGTGGCTCACGTGCGGACGGCCCTGGAGCTGAAGACCGTGCCGGTCCACCTGTGGTCGGACTCCACCGTCGCGCTAGGCTGGATCCGAGGCCACCCCACTCGATGGAAGACGTTTGTGGCAAATCGGACTTCTGAAATTCAGACCACACTACCATGTGCAAGGTGGCACCATGTGACCGGGCAGGACAACCCTGCCGACTGCGCCTCCAGGGGGCTGCCGCCACGGGAGCTAGTGCAACACGAGCTGTGGTGGCAGGGCCCAGCCTGGTTGCGCGGCAACCTACCTTGCGGGTCAGAGGATGAGCTAGTGGCGACCAGTCTTCCCGAAGAAAGGACACGAGCCATCGTCGGGGCGACGCTGGCCAAGGAGGAGCCGGAGCTGCTGCGTCGGTACTCGTCCCTGCGACGGCTGCTACGCATCACAGCGTGGTGTCGGCGCTGGCTACGGACGAGGGACGACAAGGCAGACCGGCCTCCAGAACTCACCGGCGACGAGTTGGAAGCCGCACTGCTGGCCTGGGTGCGATTGGCACAGGCGGAAGCCTACGTCCACGAGATTGTTTTGTTACAGAACGGACAACCAGTTTCAAGGAAAAGCAGCCTACTCAGACTTACCCCGTTTCTGGACGACCAGGGTATGCTGCGGGTTGGAGGCCGGATCTGCCGCGCACCTCTTGGTTTCGACAAGAGGCACTCCATGATTCTTCCGCAAGGGTCTGCACTCACCACGCTGATCGTCGACGCGTGCCACGCCAGGACACTCCACGGCGGCGTGCAGCAGACGCTGGCGGCGCTGAGGCAGCGCTACTGGGTGCCAGGCGGACGAGCCGCCGTGAAGAAATTCATCCACCGCTGCTTTCGGTGCTCGCGATGGCGGGCGGCATCCGCGCCGCCAC
>CABEGB010000758.1:611275-695729 GCA_901521435.1 Crematogaster levior
AAGCACCACCTGAGGCGGGTCATCGGCGACGCTACCCTCACTTATGAGGAAATGGCGACCCTCCTCGCCGAGGTGGAAGCGTGCCTCAATTCGCGGCCGCTCTCCCCCCTGACGGATGACCCGGACGACGTGGCGGCCCTCACATCGGGCCACTTCCTCATCGGGGCACCTCTCCGTGCCATCCCTGAGCCGTCACTCCTCGACGTGCCGGTGAACTGGCTCTCACGATGGCAGCTCGTCCAGCGGATGCGGGACCATCTGTGGCGGCGGTGGCGGGATGAGTATATCCATGGTCTCGCAGAACGTCCCAAGTGGCAGCGTGCAGCAGAGCCGGTGCAGGAGGGCCAGCTGTGTCTCGTGCGCAGCGAACTGACGTCACCCGCGAAGTGGCCACTCGCCCGCATTATCGTCGTCCATCCTGGCCACGACGGCCAGATTCGCGTCGTTGAGGTGAAGACGGCCACCTCAATCCTCACCCGACCGGTCACCAAGCTCGTGGTGCTGCACAGAGACGAGGCGGGATCATCGCAAAGCGCACGAGGCACAGCGGGTCCTCCCGGCTCTGCAACCACGAGGGTCACGTAAGCACTTTTCATTCACATTCACCATACCATTTCACGTATTCTCACTTTCATTTATCACTGTTCCGCTCTTCATCATACTTCACTACGGTACCGTTCGTTTGTTCGTTCGCGGGATCACATTGCACTACTTATTTTCACCACATTTTCATTACACTCGCGGACTCAAACGCACGCGAATGTACTCGCGACGGCACCACGCTGCGTGCCGCCGGACTCGCGTTTCGTCGCTACTACGACGTAATTTCAGTCAGCGCTCTGCAGATAGTTCGCATACTTGCGCGATCAGCTGACGCCTCGAAACACGGCACGCGGTGACCACGTGCGTCGCGAGTCATGTACACCGCGCGGGTGCCACCTTGACGCAAGGTGCACTCACACCGCTCGCGACACCGCGTCGCGGCTCGCGCGACTATTAGCCGCTCGTCACGAGCCTCGCGCGCCCGCCGCGCGCGATGCAAATAGCATACTTCGTCCGGTACAACCGGAGGCGGGCGGAATGTTCGCGAGCGAACGAAGGGCTCCACTAAGCCCTCATAACGCTGCATTGCATCGCCTGTTGCATAGCCTGTGCAACATAGGTGGTGCAATGCAGCAATAACATACGTAGAGAGTAGCGGCAGTGATGGTGTTACATCGCACACATTACTGTCGTTGCTCTCCATTCGCGCTGCGCACGGGACTTACGCCCCGATTTCAACACTGCAAAACTTAGCCGCGCTCACGCCAGGCATGCTTAACGCAAACGGCGGCGCTGCCGTTTAAAAACATCTAACACCTTGTAATCGTCCCCAATTATTTATTAGAATTTTCCGGACTTTTCTGGGATGTTCTTTTTATGTCGTCATTTCCTTCAAGAGGAATTCGAGCACGACCCGCACTTCTTCAGTTTCAGTTTTTCGAGATAATTCGCACGAATATTTCGCGCGCTTCTAGGATAATCGCCTTTATCCTTTTATTATATTCGCGATAGCAGAGTTACTTGCTCTGCCGTGTAATACGCGCCCTTGTTGAAGTCGCTTGCTCCACGAGTGTCGGTTCGGTCCGCGACTCCCGCGCTCGGACTTCTCGCGCGCGTCTCGCAGCGGACTCGCGTTGTCCAGTGCCGTGCACTGAACGTGTACGCCCTGTACATATTAAAACTGTGTAAATATCTTCTGTAAATACTGTGACTTTATTTGACTGTGTGTAAATATACTTTATTAATTTCTGTTCAAAACTTGCGTGTAAGTTAATTGTGTGTGTGCGTGCTCGTTTATTTCTTCCTCGCTCATTTGTCCAGTCACGAACAATAAGTTTAAAAATAACTTCATATATTTGTCACATTGTACTTTTTACAATATATCATCAAATAATAAATTATATATTCCCAAACATATTATTTTAATTAAAAATATTTATGTATATATGAGCCCCTAAGTTGACAATTGGCATAAGTCCAAAATTAGGAAAAATGAATTTGTTATAGAAGTAGAAAGTATTAAGAATGTTTATTTTATCTATCAACTTAATTTATTTTAATTTTGTTTTTATGTTCATAAAAAATAAGAATCAATTTTACACCATAAATAAAGTGACTGTAAAATGTCTGGATTAGTGACTTAAGTCCAGCTTTTTGGACGTACTTCATTATTCTACGCAATATATGGACTTACATCACTGTTCGGCGAAAGGAACGCGACGACTGTTTGTATACGATGTTTGTTACGTTCAAGATCATTCATGTTTATATTCACTTCTTCGTTGTAGAACTGTTCAGTATCTTACTAGCTTTCATATCAGCGACATTATATTGTATATTTGCAATGGATAACGAAAATTTAAGTCTCAGAAAAAGCCGAAAAAGAGTGAGAAATAGTGACAATTGGGCTAGGAACGTTGCAAAAAGACTTCGTAATTCGGGAGCAGAATATATAAACCGAAGTAATAATATAGTTCCTGAGAAAAAGTTTGCAAACAAAGATTGTGGATGCCGGAAGAAATGTAAAGATGTGATTAAGGAAAAAATACGAAAATACCACTTCAATAATTTCTGGAAAATGGGATCCTTTCAAGCACAAAATGCGTACATTTGTGGATGTGTTCAGAGTGTGCCTATAAAAAGAAGACGTCCACGAGATAGAAGCAGATGCATGAAAAGCAGTAATAATGTGTACTGTTTGCCAAATGTTGACGATTCCACTATTGTCGTGTGTAAAAAGTACTTTTTACAAACCTTTAGTATATCTGAAGGACGTTTAAATAGAGCTATAATAAAACACGCAGAAGGTAAATGTGCTGGGAGTGATGATAGAGGTAAAGCAAATCCACGTAAACTCAGCGATGATACTATTAACAGTGTTTGCGATCATATACAAAGTTTTCCTGCGTGTATAATGTATCTCATTATACACGCGAACACAATTCGGCTCGAAAATATCTAAATGAAAATTTGAATGTTCGGAAGATGTATATGTTATATAAAGAAAAGTGTTCTGAATTAAATATACAACCAGTAAAAGAGCATATGTATCGTCATATATTTAATACGCGGTTTAATCTCCATTTTAAAATACCACGAAAAGATACATGCAAAAGATGTGACGAGTATAAAATTAAAGTAAATGCAAGTGACGATCAAGAAACTACAAAAAAACTTGAAGAGGAACATGAGTTGCATTTACTAAAAGCTGAGGAAGTACGCAATTCTATGAAAGAGGATGTAGCAAAGTGTTCAACTGATAATGTTTATGTGTGCAGCATCGATTTACAGAAAGCATTGCCGTTTCCAATATTGACTGTTTCTGATGCATATTATAAAAGAAATATGTATTGTTACAATTTCGGTATTCACGATCTACGAGAAAATATAGGATACTTTTATGTTTGGGATGAAACAATAACCTCAAGAGGATCACAGGAAATCGCATCATGTTTAATTAAGCATATCAAAACTGTTGCTAGTAATAAAGAGAGAATAATTATTTATAGTGATACTTGTACTGGACAAAATCGTAATATAAAATTAGCTTTGTCTCTGTTAAAATTAGTTCAAAGTGATGATATAATAACAAATGTTATAGAACAGAAATTCTTAGTATCGGGCCATTCGTTTTTGCCAAACGATTCAGATTTTGGATCTGTAGAATCTGCAGCACGCCGTTCAACTATTTACGTTCCTGAAGATTGGTACCACTGTATGAAAACTGCTCGACATTACAACAAATTTGTCGTTTGTGAAATGAAAAGAAACGAATTCTTTTCGACTAAACAGTTGGAGCGATCTATAACGAAGCGTAAGAAAAACACACTATCACAAACTGTAAATTGGCTCACCATTCAGTGGTTGCGCTATGAACGAGGAAAACAATTCGATATTTTCTACAAAACTACAATTTCTTCGGATGAGTTCAATACAATAAATATTCGGCGTGCTCGGTGTGGCAGACCACTGCAATTGAAGAATATATATCAAGAAAATTTATACCCATCTGTGCGTCCTGTTTCTCCGGCTAAAAAGAAGGATATGTTGGATTTGCTGAAATTTATTCCTCCGATTCATCATACATTTTTTCAACAATTAAATTCTAGTGAGACTGCAGAAGATGATGGCGAATCCAGCAATGAATGAGATTTTGGACGCATTAACGTTAACAAGTTGGCATCTTAGGCCAGAACGTGTGATGTGAAATAAATTGCATTCAACGTTAAATATATAATATGTAATAAACTCATAGTGCATTGAAAATAACATTCGTTTAAGTTATGATTGATAATACATTAATTTCAATATGGTGTAAGTCCCTTTTTTTCAAGGATATTATATCACAATTCATTACAATAATGGCACTTGATTATTTGTTATGTTATTGTTAGTTAACTATTGAAAAAATGAGAATTTTATTTTAAGTTATGTTATCATAAATACAGTTCTTTCAATTTATTTTCTTACAATAAAGCTACATTCTGTTCTTAATTTTCTGTAACATTATTACACAAAAGTCCATTTATTACAATATTAAGAAAGGGGACTTAATTCACTTGTCAACTAAGGGGCTCATATGTATATGTAATATAAATAAATGAAGACTTTAACTGCTTAAATCATTGCCAGAATTTGTTTTGAGCTTAAAATAGTTAAAACTTATTATATACAATTATACATTTATATGCATACATTATTTATATAAATAAAGAACATACATAATGTACTTATACTTTTGTGTGTTAAAAATAGTATCTTATAATCTTAATATTAATATATATTTGTATATATTTGTAAATGAAAAATGATACACGTTCATATCAAAAACTTTTAACAATCTCAGACTCTCTTTGAAAACAAAACAAGCATCACGAGAAAATATAAAATGAAGAATTAAAACGGTAATAACATGAATACGATTCATTTCTCAATTTCAAGCCCACAGCTACAAAATCATGCTTACCTTATGTAAAAAATAACCGCCGAGTCCTACTTTGTTGTAAAATAAAGGCCGTCTACGAGTTACGTCCGCAGCTCACGGAACGTTTTCACACGTGGCCGGCGCGTGATAGGAATTTCGGTAAAGGCGGCAAGAGAAACACACGCTTAAAGTGTAAATGAATATAATGTATATAATGTATATAATGTTCCGACAAAATACGATCAACGACGCACCGCACTGCGGTTACAGCTAATACAGTCTTAACTCGTTCGTTTCTGTTCGGCAATTACAAGTTCGACACGACACTTTTTCGACAACGACTCGACTGACTTTTCGACAACGACTCGACTGACTTTTCGACAACGACCCGACTGACTTGCCCGCTCGGCGACAAGTCGGCCAGTGTTGTGAGGCGGGTCCCCTTTTCTGGCGCATGCGCGACGAACGTAGCATCAGTGAAGTATTTCCATATGTAAAAAGGTGTACTATTGGTCACCCGTATAATTTTGTAAGTTTTTGTAATTTAAGGAAAAATATAATTACTACTACTGCTACTGCTACTACCTTTCTTTACTACTCCTTTACCAATACTACTGCTACTACTACTACTACTACTACTACTGTTATTATTACAGTCCATGATTTAATATTTACTTACCAACAACTGGTATCCAATCTCTGTAGTCCTCCGTTGTCCGTTGCACGTTGAGCCCGCCAAAACTTTCGCGCCCATACCTCCTCTGCAGACAGTCGTCTAGATACGTGTCTGTTAATACTAGCCTAACAGACAACATGGCCGCGCATGCGCCAGAAAAGGGGGTCCGCCTCACAACACTGGTGCCGGCTCGCAATTCGTTTCACGTCGTGAAGCCCACCAGCTTCGATCCTTCTCGAAGGCTCGCGATCGCTTAGATTTCCGGCGCTTTAGCGCCGCGACTCGCATTCCTTAGACGCTAATAATTACAGCGCCGATTCCGGCTGCTAAGCGCTCGACAGATGGTGCCATCTTACACTTACATATACTCTAACGTCTTTATTGAGAGGTTAGACTATCTGCCATCCGCCAGAAAGAAAACGACATGCATCAAATATTATAAAAAACCGTAATAATTAATAATTATCAATACTAAAGTAACCGTAATAATTATTACCGTAATAATTAATTACAATAAATTTAATCTTGCTTACACTTACTTACTATAGTTGCGTCGTTTGATATAGGATATTAAAGCTTATGCATATCAGCTTATGTATTGCATTGTGCGTTGCTGCGCGTTACGTTATGCGCTATGCTTTATGCTTTATGCATTATGTAAAAGCTTGTGCTCCCAGCTTAATTGTGCGATGTGTTGTAACTATTGTTATTATATTTTATATATTTCCTTTCACGTACAGTTCGTATACTGTCCCTCAAACGGTCTATTATCATTGAAAAGTGAATAATCACTGGTTATATGACCGCAGTTATAAATCAATGCACTGCAAATCAATGAGATCTCATTAAAGAAATCGGTCAGTAATAGACTATTTCAATCAACGATATTAGATTATGGCTGCAAACAATGAGCTTGAAAGCATGAAAAGTGTATAATATATAAATCTGAATTTGGATATTAGCTATACGGATATCTTCTGGTCATTATATCCATGTAATAAAACGATCAGTGAGTGATCCATGCTTATTTATGGATCTGTAGATTTTATTGTCATATCTCTAAACTTAAATCAATTATATTAACGAATTATTATTCAACCGATATGTAACCATTGTCTTTTCTAAATGCAGGCATATAATTTGTCGCATAATTTCATCTCTAATCATAATTTTCTATTACAGTTTACTTACCCTGATATTCACAATTAAATTAATTTTAAAAGTGAAAAAGAGATCATTTTTATTTTGACAGTAAGTTTTATTAATAATTTACTAATTAATTATTATTATAAATAAATGTAATATTGATATAAGTACATAACATTAATAAAAACTTATAAATAATCTTTTAACAGATGGACTGGCCAGATGTTGTCATTAACGAATTAATGGAAATACAATACCAAAGTACTATTAGTTCAAGTGACAATTTAAGCATATTAAATACCAGTACAGATGATAATGTGACATCAAGTTCTGAAGGACAAGAGGAAGATGTGTTGCTATTTCCTTTGATGCACTATTTAATGAATGGTCGAAGAAGACATCGTATTAAAAATTATCTGCAAATTGTAGATTCCTTGACAGATGTCGAATTTAAAGAACATTTCCGATTAAGTCGGTATACTGTCTCAATTTTAATTGGCGAGTTAGAGCGTCTGCATTTATTCCATCACATACATTTGGTAAAAAACCAATATTAGTAAAACTCAGCTTTTTACTTTTTTTATGGTACATTGCAAACACAGAGCCTCTACGAATTATGTCTGATAAATTTAATATTTCAATTTCTTCCGTTTTTCGAGTTCTTCGACAAGTTATAGCTTAGCTACTAATAAAAGCAGATGTAGTTATTAATTGGCCACAAGAACATGAAGTTAGAATAATATGTGAACGATTCAATGAAAGACGAGGAATTAATAACGTTTTAGGAGCGATTGATTCTATTCACATTCAAATAGTGAAACCTTCAATTAATGTATTGCAACCACAAAAAAATTTTCTCTATTAATCTGCAAGTTGTTGTTGATGCTGATATGTGTTTCAGAAATATATACTGTGGTGAACCGGGTTCCTTTCACGATGAACGTGTTTTTAGAAGATCACTTCTATTGTATATGAAACAGCTATGATAGATAAAAGAATATTATTTCCTGATGAAACATTTTTATTAGGCGATTCAGCTTATCCCTCTCTATCATGGCTTGTTCCACCCCTTCGAGATAATGGGCACTTGACGCCTCAACAAACGGAATTCAATTTTATACATTCATCTACAAGAATAACAGTTGAAAAAGCGTTCGGACAATTAAAGGGACGATTTCGTCGTATTAAATTCTTCACTGAATATTGTGATATAACTTTCATAACTAATACGGTAGTTGCAGCCTGTATACACATAATTATTGTGTTAATAGAAATGACATTTATGATTTTCCTGAATATAATGATGATTTAAATGCTGCAAATAATAATAATAATAATGAAGATCATCATTTTCATAATGCAATACAAAGAGATCGCAGGATGCAACTATTCAATGAGTTATTGAATATAATGTCCCATAAACTTCTGAAAAAATATAAAATATTTAAATGTTTATTTACTACATTTAAATATTTTATAGTAAACAAAGAACGTTAGATTAACATTTAGATTAACATTTAGAAAAATTTATTTTGTACGCATCTTTTGAACATTTTTATTATATATTTTTACTACATTTCGTAGATATTATTAGATATAATTCTTTCGAATATTGTAAATGTTATTTTTGAAATATTGAAATGTCGATTGTGTGCTATTGAATATCATTGCTTTAAAATTAATAATTGCTTTAAATTTTATAAATGATATTTTGTTGACTAGGATATATGTATATACCCAATAAACTAAAAAATTATGAAAAACTATACAATACTGACAAATTACATTTTATTTTTCCTACAGGATTAACAAATTTAGAAATTACTTGTATATTTTTATTACAGCAGATATTTTTTCAGAAGTTAATATTGTTATACAGCAAAGTATAACGTCGTGCACGACAAAAATACACACATACAACGTATGAATTATACGTACCCACACAATACATGGATATAATTACAACATAATTCGGATGTCTGAAGCGAGCACCAAGGACATCCGGTGGACGTCCCGTGTACATCCTGTGGATGTATCAAGGATATCCTATGTTTCGCCTAACAACATCCATAAGCTATAGACGGGACATCCAGCGGACATTCTTAGTGCTTGCTACGGACATCCAAATTATGTCGTAATTATGTCTATATATTATGTGGATATAATGACTGCGTTCAGCAGAAAAAGCAGCTCAGTGAGCGCTTAATAATTTTTTAATGTGATTAGTTTGTATGTTTAGATCCAGCAAAGAACTAAAGAAAATAATCAATCACATTAAAGAATCACTAAACAGTCGCCACGAGCTGCTTTTTCTGCTGAACGCAACCAATGTTTCAATAATGCTCATTGAGAACTATTGAGATCATTATATTCGATAGTTATATATTATATTTATTATATATATTATATTATATTTGAAATGCAAGAACAGCATTTTATTATTAACGCATGTTCTACTCTAGTCAAAAAGTTGTACTAATAAACAAAAAAATAAGTTCTTGGCATTTATAAAAACAAAATTAACGGTATTTCTCAATCGTCTGAAATTCCATGACAGTGTAACTTCTTCCTCTCTCTCTCTCTCTTCTCCCTCCTCTCTCTCTCATCTACCCCTCTTCTCTCTCTCTCTCTCTCTCTCAATCTTTCGCTCTCTCTCTCTCTCTCACCTCTCTCTCTCAATCGTCTGATTGTTCAATTCCATGACAGTGTAACTTTTTTCGGACAAACAAACGGTCAGACGATTGAGTTGTTGGACGTTGGGCGAAAAAGCTATCAAACAATTCAAATATTCAGACGATTGAAATATCTAAATTAATCATCAAACATCTAAATTAAAATCAAACATCTAAATTAACTTGATAAATCGGTGCATACACGAAATTACAAAGAGCGCAGATAAAATGATAAATGTACTTTACCGCTTGATCAACATGTAATTGTAAAATCGCAGTTTTACAAATTTTAACAGAACGTTCGAATAACGTACTTCGGACGTTCCACGAACGGGGGACATAAGCAGGACTTTTGTGGACATATATCGGACGTCCGAAGGATGTACATGTGTTGTGTGGGTAAAACATATAAACGTACACACATACAACGTATGAATTATACGTAAAATATATAAAAATACACACATACAACGTATGGACGGACGGACGGACGGACGGACGGACGGATGAACGGATGAACTGATGAACGGATGAACGAATGAACGAATGAACGAATAAATGAATAAATGAATAAATAAATAAATAAAAAACCCATAAATCACTCAGTTTTTATAATTTTTTTTTTTTTGAGAGGAGAAACGTCCTTCGACCTAACCACCCCACCCGGGGGAGTGGGGGTGGAGCGAGTGGGACTTGCACCCACTAAAAACTCCTCTGTGGCCAAACCTGCGTTATGAGGATTACTGGGGAACCGCGCTAGGCATTACATCCCAATAACCCCTCCGCAATGAACGCAGTAATGGAACGCGCTCTTCCTGTCCCACTGTTGTTGCTTCCCCGGCCCAACTACAATCCTGAGACGCAGAACCGCCGCCACCTCGGTTCTGATCCCCCCAGCACCAATCCCCGTGCAATGACTTCCGCAAGCCCCACTTGGTCAGGGGATTGGCCGGGCAATGTGTCACACTTCCGACAACGCACGGAAAGTGCGACCCCACCAGAAGACAAACGCGGGACCCCCCATGGAAGAGATGACCCCCAAAAAACACCAAATGGTTGCAGTACCCTTGACTCCCTGCAACGCAGGGGAAGGCACCCGTTGAACCCATCCGGACGACAAGTCACCGCAATGGGTCACCCGCGGAAAAGGGGATCCGATGCCGACGCTCGTTCACCCGCCGCATCGCAGCTCCACAAGCGGGGCCCCGATACCGGCGCGTCCCACATACCGACCTCACCTCCCCTGAGAGATCACTCAACTACCCTCCCCCCACGTTGCTATCTCACACTTACGTCCGAACCAGTGTAGACGACGCAGGCACGCCGCTCCCTCCCCAGTCCAGCATCTCCCCAGCACCCGGCCCGGCAGCCACCAATCTCCGATGTAGTCAACGGCCAGATGTCGTGCAATCAACAGCCAGGACTCTGGCAGTCGAATCCCTCACCGTCCCACAATCAGTAGGTCAGACACCAGCCGCGTCCCCCCCCCCCTCAAGCAGCAGGAGGTTGTAGATTTTATGGTGGTCGGTCCAGAGCCGCAGCCGCCGCCTGCCTGGTCCGTTCCTCGTCCTCCTTGGCCCGGATTACCTCATCCGCGAAACGTCTCGTCGCCTCCCAAGCACCAGGTGCCTGGACCATACTACGGACCACCCTGGACAGGTCTAGGTCATTCTCCCCCAGGGCCCCTGACAGTGCTGATCTTTGGTCCGTCCACTCCGCACATTCCGAGAGGGTGTGCTTCATCGAGTCCTCACTGTCACAGTAGAAGCAGCGCGCCGTTTCCCTTTTCCCAATCCGTTTCAAGTAATCTAGGAAACATCCGTGTCCCGACATCATCTGCGTCAGCCTATAGGACAGACTTCCGTGCGCTCTACCTAGCCATCCATCCAACTCCGAGAGTATTGCCTCGATGGTCATCCACCCATGAGCGGCCCGCCGAAGATATTCCGCCCACCGCACGCGTAGAGCCCCTGATTCATCGTCCCTAATCTCCCTGACTGCCTCCACAGAGTTTCCGCCCGTCGCCCTGAGTGTCGCGATCCTGGCATACATCCGACTGCGAAGCTGTGCCAACAAATCCACTGGGGGAACCCCGGCGAGCAGAGTGGCCGCGTCGAACGACACCGTCCGGTATGCCGCTATCACTCTCAGGGCCGCTAATCTTTGAACTCTTCTCAAAATCGTTCTCTTGCTTTCGGATCGATCTACCTCACTGCACACCGGAGCAGCGTATAAGAGAATCGACATTACCACTGTGTGATAGGCTCTCCTTCTCCTCTCACAAGGGCCACGCAAATTGGGCATTAACCTACACAGCGCGCGGGCCACACTAAGGGCCCTGTCAGCGATGTACACACAATGCGCTTGGAACGACCACCTCACATCGATCACTAACCCCAGGTACTTCATGCTATGCGTCGTGTACAGAGTTCTGCGTCCCACCATGTAGGGGTGCCTACGGTTAGAGCCAAACAACACCGCGGCTGTCTTATCGGTCGACACGCTCAATCCCATGCTACTCAAAATTTCGAGTACCCGGCCAATCGTCGCATTTGCCCGTGCTACCGTCTCGCCCACATTCTTGTCCTCCGTGAGGATTAGGGTGTCGTCCGCGAAACATATGATTTGTCCCTCTTTGCGGTAATTTGCCCTCAATATCCTATCGAAGGCAAGATTCCATAAGAGCGGCCCCAGTACCGAACCCTGGGGGACCCCTGCCTTCACTGCCCTGTTGCATATTCTGCCGTCGCGATCTACATACGAGACGCTACGCCCCTCAAGGTAGCTTGTCACAAGTTTTACTAGATACGTTGGGAACCTTTTTATTCTTATTAAGGCTTCTCTTATTATTCTGTGTGGTATAGAATTAAACGCGTTTTTAATATCTAGGCTCACCGCCATTGCTACTTTTCCCCGTGCCACCGCACTCGTGGTCAGCTCCTTAAGGCGCAATAACGCATCCACCGTTGACCTTCCCCTTCGGAAACCATATTGGTCGTCATGTAGGCTTGCTCTGGGACTTTCCTCCATATGCCGCTCTAGTCTTTTGACGATTATTCTCTCAAAAATTTTACTGCTGTCATTAATTAGGCATATGGGCCGAGCCTTCGGGATTTTATTGTGCACTATTGGTCCTTTTTCCTTCAGGATCAACACCAAATTGGCCTCTTTCCAGGGTGTTGGAAATTGACCCACTCTGAAACTTGCTGTGAAGCATTCCGCAACCCGTTCAAGGAATACGATTGGAGCTCTCCTCCACATAGTTAAACCTATGCCGTCCGGTTCCGGGGCCGCGCTTGTCCGTCCCCTCGCGTGGCACGCCCAATGGACCTCGTCGCGGGTTACCTCGAACTCCGCTCTCCACTCAAAGGTGTCATCGTTTCTTCCGCGGGTCGCTGTAGCCTTTGAGAATAACTGATCTAATAACCGGGTCATGATCTTAGGTTGTAGCGCGGCCGTCATGTTTGTGGAAGCTGGTTTGAGTCTATTCAGGACCAACCTGTAAGGGCGGCCCCACGGATCCTCGTTCAAGAAGTCCAATAGCTCCTGCCATGCCGCTGACTTGGCCTTGGCAATCGCAGTCCTCATTTCACGCTTGGCGTCTTTATAGCGACGTCGTTGAGCCGCTATACCTGCCTGGCAGGGACCGTTCTTTAATTTGGTCCAAGCGCGTCGCATACGAATGCACTTGGCCCTCATCTCTGCCAACTCCGGGCTCCACCAATAAACCTGCCTGGGGCGGCTACCCCTTCTGAGTCTGGGCGTGGATGTTCTTACCGCCCCTCCGATGACCCGATCGATCCAAGATCCCGGGCCATTGGGGGCATCTAATGTCTCCGTCGGAACGGGGTCACAACAGCTCCACTCGAGGCACGCTTTAAATACATCGCAGTCCATTTCACAGAGTTTATATTTTCTACTAGTTAACTTAGAACTATTACTATTATTTACAGGCTTAACATTTACATCGAAAACTATATACATATGGTCGGACAGGGATTCCGTGCCCTCCAAAAACTCTCCAATCGGCTACCCTGCCCGCCAGGCTCGGAGGGGTCATCCATGTCAGGTCAATTATTGAGCTGCCTTGATAGTGGACACAAGTAAAGGTGTTCGTCTCGTTGATTAACCTCATATCGTATTTAGAGGCCCATTCTAATAACATATCCGCCTTCCAATCATTCCGTCTGGATCCCCAGAAGCGGGAATGTGCGTTAAAGTCACCGCATACTATCATGTTACTGCCAGCTATTCGGGTAATCTCATCTAGTTCGTCAACAAAGGACCTATAATTTTTCCTGCTTGAGTTGGGCGAAATGTAACACGAGACTAGGCAGATCGATCCGTGCTTAATTGCCACCGAGGACAATCCTCGTTTAACTAACACTGGAGGCCCCCTTTCTTGGGCTGCATTTGTGGCAACCCCGGCCAGTCCGTTCTCAGAGGAGAAAGTCAGCGCCGCAACTCTGGTCAGCCCCAGTTCTGACACTGCGCATAGCTCAGTACCTTTCTCCCGCATTGTTTGCATCATCATATCGAATGCCGCAGAACTGCGGTTAGTATTAATTTGCAGCACGCGCATCGCCATCGAAACTTCCTTTTGTCCTCGCGCGTCCGGTCCCGGGTTGAACAGCACCGATTTGTGTAACGGCCTCGCAGTAGGACGGGCAACTGTTTGTGTCCAGTCTATGGCCAAATGATTTCCCCGTTTCTCTGCAGATTATGCAGTTTTCCTCAGCCTGGCACGTTCCGGCCGTATAGTTTGGCTCTCCACACCTGAAGCATGCTCCTCTGCGATCCACGTTCGCACGACATTTATTCCTAACGTGCCTATAGGCCCAACATTTAAAACACTGAGTGGGTCTCGCTTGTAACAGCTCCACTCTAGCCACTGTCCATCCTAAGTACATCTCTCCGACCTTTGCAAGCTCCAGCGCCGCCGTAAGAGGGCATTTGATCTACATTGACCCCAGGCCATTGTTCATTATGCGGATTCCACTCGTTTTGATGCGGCTCGGCTCGCAGCCCCCCTTGCTGGCCACGGCTTCCATCATCTCTTCCTCCGTTGTTGAGCTGTCCAAGCCAGTAACCATGATTTTACTCATCTTGACCGGCCGATTAACACGGGCCTCCTGTCCCAGTACATTCACGATTTTGCTAGCCAACAAGTCTGCTTTCGCAGCCCCGTCGGGACCCAGCACCTCGATTATTAAACCCCCGTTCTGGGCTTGTCTTACACAGGTGGCTCCCTCGTTTAAACCTATCTCTTTTAGGTCGACTTTTAGGTTATCTCTGGCTTTTTTAAGAGCCTCAGCATACGAGAAACCATTACTGATCCCAGTAATTGTTACCGCTGCATTCCTCGGAGGGCGTCTCCTTTTAGGTACCGCACTTTTGCCTCCTTGTAGTCTCCGAGCCCCATCAACCACAGGCCTGGACAAGTTTCCTTTCTTCTTGTTAGTCGTGTGAACCTTCCCAGCACTCTTCAACTGGTTGACTGTGTTCACCAGCGGGATCCTTGCTAGGCTCTTCCTTTTGTTCCAGAGCTGTTTGTCGGCTCGTTCATCTCTTCTTTCAATTAGAATTCTCCTCTTTCTGCTAAGCTCGAATAGCTTTTTATCCACATCCTCGATCTCCGCATCAATTCCAGTCACAGAGGGAACCCTCAAAGTATTGCTATTAGGGGCAACTAGCTCCTCTAATCCTGGTCGAATCGCCGGGTCGGACTGCAGCTCGTCGTACCCGCCTGAGTCAGCGGTATCCGTCACTTCGCTGGCCGATTCGCTCGGCGCTTCTAAGGGGCATTCTCTGCCTCCTTCAGGCCGGTCATTTCCTCGGGTGTCCTTGCTTTTACTATTCGCCGAGGGTTCCATCATCTTCTTGAGCCTATCCATTTCGGCTTTCATCTCCTCAATCTGCACCCTCATTGTCTGGATCTGCTCCTTGGCTATCTTGAGATCCTTCCCTGCCTTTAAATTCTCTCTGCGCAGTTGTACTATATCTCCCTTCTCCGCCAGGCGCGCACCCAAGGTTTTTATAATCTCTTTAACTGAGGTAAGAGACTTTTTCATGTTCCCGGAGACGCCACCTTTAATGTTACGGCACTTCGTCTTGAGTTTCTGTACATTATCAATGTCCTCAAGGCCCTGCTTTATCAGTTCCTGCGTATCTGCGTCTTGGTCTATGCTGGGCCTTTTACTCAGGTCGGGGAGGCTGGCGGTTTCCGTCATCTCCAGCTCGCGACCGGATTCACTGAGCAGTCCTAAAATTGAACCGTCCTCCTCGTCGTCCGAAACTAACCTCTTCTTCCTCACACTCTTCCTCCCTGAACGAGGTGGAGGAGGGCATGACCCCCATTCTTCCGGGGAAGACTTGTCAGGGGATGCCTTAGCCTTTCTTTTACCACCCGTGAATACGACCTCACACTCCATGCTGTCGATGGAGTAAATACAGTCCTTGCTAGTGGTCTCCTTCGCCTCTCGTACATTACTACTGTCCCCGGTCGCATCAGCCATGTTGGCCGCGGGAGGATCCCTAGGACCGAACCCTCCCTCAGCAGCGGTAGCCATCTCCACCAGGGAGCCCGCCGGCAACTCCTTGAATCGCCCTGCGCTATTTATCGACTGACCAATGCTGGCAGGGACGGTACCAGCATCGCGTCGGATCCCCGGCATCCGAGAACCAGGGGGCGGTGATCTTTTTCTATTAAAGTTTAACATCACCATGAATATTAATTTAGATAACTGCTGTGCGGTGCAATCTTCCGAGGGGGATGCGCGGCGGGGAAAGTATTATTGCCCGCCCGATCCGCTAGGAGCCCCCCTCACCCCATAGTGGCTGTTGTTAAAATTATTAATAGGGTTCGCCAGAACCCTAATTTCAATCAAGTTCGGCCCCTTAAACTAGCCGCTTCTGTGAAAAATGTGAGCAAACCCGCATACGCATGAGTCCTGTGAATTGGCCTTAACGAGGGTATAGGTTTCCACTCTTTCCTGTTATGTTCTATGGCTTACGTCACTTGGTGCATATATCCCCGCTTCCATAATCCTCGGGTGTCTGTTGACCTGACGCGTGCACCACAACCCGTCACCCTCTCCAACGTCATCTCAGGAGCCTCCTTTGTCCAGGAATCACCCGTCATGTGTACATCGCTGTATAACCACGGCTCACCCAACCTTGGCCGAGATAAGGAGAAGGGACCTCTCTCTACCCAACGTTCCCGAGTGCCGAGTCCTCCAAGGTACTCCATGGCTATCTGCTTTCATCATCCGTCTACTGTGCTATTTGAAGTCATAATCTTTCAATCAGAGGAACACTTCAGGTATGCACGGATACCACGCCTCGAGAATGGCTCCCATCCGATCCGATGCACATCAGACCGTTTTAGACATTTTGGTCTGTTCTTCAGTTGTCTCTGACCACCTGGAAGCTGCCTCCGCTAAATTCGCCCCGTATCCAGAAAAGAGCCTTTTCTCCCGACATTGCTCACAGATACCTAGCACATTGGAGATTAAGTGCCTTCCTCTAGCCCGACATGACTTGTCTTTTAGTAAGTATGATGCGTTTCCGGATCAACTCTCCCCCCAGCCATTCGGAACATGCACTTGCCCTACAAATTTGTCTCAAACATTGCAGGTTTGGTGATCTTATGGCAGAAAAAGTTGATGTTTCATACGGCCTATGCGACTATCAGTAGAGTCATTCAATGCAAGAATACCGTGAACCGGAACTGCCTTACATGTCGTTCAGCGTAAAGGCAGTATGGACAATGATAGACATAATTATAACTTATGTTTACAATCATTTTAGTTTACTTATATTTACAATCATTTTAGCTTAATCGCCCCGTCCACTTATACATAACATGCATTACAAGTCTAATCTGTCATTTAGCTAACTATTGACTATTAACTGTTGTAGGAGGACAAGAATAAATCGACTTCCAATAACGTCAATCACATTTTACCACATAGTCAACTTAATCAAGTCCCAATGCAACAAGGATTTTATTATTCGTAGGAGCTCGCCCAGTAAATATCCTATGTTTAGAGTTGGGCTTACATACGTACATACATAGTCTGCACACATAACGCACTCTGCAAAATAACGCACCACTATCTAGAATCAGTAGTTTATAGTAATCGACAACGGACATACATCATGTGTCCGCCCACATACGCCTCTCAGTCATTTATCTAATAACTTCCTCGCGGCATTCCAACCAGGGGTAACCTAACCTCTTAAGTAGCTGTCAGTAAGCGACAGGGGTGAACGCACTCGACGCATAGCACACCGCCAACCGGCCGACAGCATGAGTTTATAATAGTTAATAACTAGAGTTCCTCAAGTAAGAGTTAGGACACCGGCCGCCATTGATAGGGAAGGAAGCGGAAGTATATATATATCTGTTCGCGCGCTAAATTCGAATCGATTTTTATGATTCTATTTACGAGTTTTATTTCTCAAACTTATGCCCGATTCCACCAACATAGATTAAGATAAAACTATGCTTTCTAAAATTAAAAAAATTAAAATAATTATACAATTAAATGTATATATCTTTTATACTAATATGAGATAAAAGTTAAGGATTGTAAATATATTATTGTAAGTACTGTATTCCTAATTAAAATAAAATAGTAATAAAAATATAATTAAAAACTTAAAACTATATAAAGCTTTAAAAAAAAGTACTAAATACAAAACATAAATTCTGAGAAAGTAAATAAATTTTTATTTAGCATGCATAGATACACTTTTACTTGCAAACATATAATTTTTATTAACTCCATGCAATGTGGTAGACATTTTTTTAAATCGAAAAGTAATAAAAGATTTAATAATTTTTTCTTTTAACGCATGGCAATTTGGAATCGTAAAATCGATTGTGTTACATAGATTAATAAAGAAATTAGTTAAATTTTTTTCTCGGTTTAGAGAAACTTGAGCATAATAATCTCGAAAAATTGTTTCCATTTGTAAAAGAAAATAAAACGTTGTTTCATTAAAAAAAAATAATGTTTGTTCTTTAAAACACCTTGTTCGTGTCAAATCAGCATATGGAAATATAGTGGCATCAGTACTACCTACAGCACTAATACAGGTATCACAAATATTACTTTTTTTTTAATCTTACAGATTATATAGCCTCCTAAATAATACAAAGAATTTAAAGCTATATTATTAAATATATAATCACAAGAATTAGTCAAATTTATTTGTTCTCTTTGGTTATTAGCAACACCTTTATTTTTGTTTGACAATCGATTCTTTTCAGACAATACTTGTAAAACCTGCGGAAAAAATTCTCTATTATCTTCTTCATAGCTACTATGCTCAATATGTTTCATGTATTGTGAAATTGTGATTGATTTGAGATTATTTTTGAATTGGATTGCATTTGGTATTACATTCCTTAATCGAATAACAGAAAATAAATTTTCCAAACAATCTTGCATGAATCGCGATGTAAGAATGAAGGCAAAACCTTCATTATCAAGTAAGTACTTAGTTAATTGTATAATGAACATTGTAGAAATAATTATGCCAGTTTGAAATGGTTTCCATGATTTACCTACCCTGATTTACCTACTTTTATTTCCATTATTACTTGAATAACATCTTTTAGGAAACTTATTGTTTCTTCAAATTTTTCTACATTTAATTTTCCCAAAGCAAGTTGTGGTGTTCTTGCACTCATAATCTTAAACCATTTAGCAATAAAATTTATAAACCAAGCAGTAGTTATTAGACTTGGGTCATCTATATCTTTTGCATAAACTTCTAGAGCAGAACCTACCGCGTGACTTAGTACATTAGTAGCATTGTTAACTTTCATTTTTTGAAAATGATTAGAGGAATCTAATAATTTTTTTTGTAATTTTGGAGCTAGCATCAAACCAAAACCAAGAGTTTCCTGCGCTGAACATAATTTATGTACATGAGACATATTTACTGTATCTGTTGGTAAATTATATTTGGTAACTGTTTCTTTTGAAAGTATAAAGAATTCATTTCTTAATAATCCTGCATTTAAATTTTTGAACGCATGTGCAGTATCATGAAAAAAATAAAGATTACGGTCTTTGTCATTTGGATGTGTACAAAAATTTATTATTTTCGAATATCTTGAAGCTTTTATACCAAATGCTTTCCATAATCCCATATTTGCAGCTCCCATATCTGAAGTGATACTATGAACACGTAATCCTATTTTTTCCACTTCTTTTATAATATCACAAATAATAGGTTTTATTTTTGCACCATCCACTGAATCACCAGTATAATAGTAAGCAACGACTTGTTTCCATCGACTCGCAATGCCTCCTATCATAAATACTAAGGCATGAGTGGCAGTACGTTTATTACCTGAATGATCTGATAAATTAGCATGTCCTAAGTATGTGTTTGTTGATAAATCGAATACGTGACTAGGAGTTAAACTCATTTCGTCCAAGACTAGCATACAATGTTTATCTAAACTACTTTGAAATGTTGAAACTTTAATACTAAGAAAATAAATAATTTCATGTAAAATACCGCTATCGAATTCAACATTTTGCAATCTTCTATTTAATGTACGTATCGAAGGTAACGGAACATAGCGAATTACCTCTTCATAGCCTGAGCTACCGCATGCAAATTTTAATTTCAATGCTTTTAATATTATTTCATTGCACCATAATGGGACTTTTTTAAACTCACCAGATAAAAGTTTTATTTGGCTGTCATTTAGAACTTTTTTTATACCAGCTGGGTATGCAGTTGTAGAGCGTATCGTTTTCTGTAAGCGTTTTATTATCCGCTTTGCACTTAATAGTTTTTTTGCATATGAAAGCTTCTGTTTGAATAATTGTTTATATAAATATTTTGTTTTAATTAAACGATTCTGCATTTCCTCGAATTTCTTTTTACTTTCTAAGCAGTTTAAACAAGAATTGAAAGTTTCTTTTGTTTGTGTTTTATCTTCTAATAGTATATTTTCAGTACTAATGTTTACGTTACCATTATCATCTTCTAATAATATATCTTCAGTATTAATATTTACGTTATCATTATTATCTTCTAATAGCATATTTTCAGTATTAATATTTATGTTATCATTATTATCTTCTAATAGTATATCTTCAATACTAATATCCATGTTATCATTGTAATTTTTACTTTCGATTAATTCAATTTTATTGTTTTTAGATTTTTCAGAACTTTTTGTGATAAGTTTATTTTTGTTTTGGATAGATTCATTAAAAGACACTTTCTCTGTATTTTTAATCTGTGTAACTATTGATCCTTCTGAAATTAAAAAATTCTCTCCGTTAAATTATGTTTAAAACCCATACATCAGACTACGCATAATTATTATTTGTACATAATTAATTATTATATTTATTGCTACCTATAATTAAATAATTAAAATTTATGTGTATATACTGATATTCATATAGTTATTCAAAACAAAAAATGACATAAATTTTTTAGACATGTGTGCTGTCTGGGCAATAGTAACATAAATTGAAGCAAGAATTTACCTGTTTTATTAAATAAGGTGGGCACAGCATTTCTTTTTAATTTTAATAAGCCATCTATACGATTCTGTTCCCACATTTCAGGGGCAAAATGAATCTACATATTATAAATTTCTTAATAATGAGATTTGTATTTATTAATAATGTTTTATTATTGTTACCTGACATAATGTGGAATATTTAGTTGGAGTCCAATTTTGACGATTAACATTTGCAATCCAAATTTCACATTTCTGAGTATCTTTTATAGGAAAATAACACATTTTGAATCCTTTCTTAGAAGAATTTGCACAGCCTTTTGCATCACAACTTGGCATTATACAATGTATTTGATAAAATATAATTATTTTTTATGTGTAAGTTCGAGCTTAATCTAGAAGATACAAGACAAGACAGATGAGCGCTTTATTATTCGCGCTCTTTCCCTATTACATATGGCGAATCTGAGCACCAATCAAAAATCATCATCCCGGTGTCCTAACTCTCACTTGAGAAACTCTATTAATAACGAGAGGGCAGACACTCTCTCGATCTATCTATTTTAGTCCAGTTCCCCGTGAAACTTCAAACGCGGGCGACCTAACCTCAAACCTCGCTGTTGGCACGTGACCCGCTCTTCGTCACGTTCGCCAACTCGCCAACTCCGGCGAGTATTACAGAAGCATAAGCTAAGACACGTCCGCGTGTTCACAAAGGTTGGTAGGTCCGATCGCTCGGAACATTTTCGCCAACCTGGCCATTCCGCTATGCCTTGTGTTTGCCTGTCTAAAAATGTGCGCACGCGTTCACACCGGTTGGCAGCACCGAGCCTAAGTTTCATTATTGCCAACCCTTCCAGTGCGGGAGCACTGTAGACCGGTATAGCCGCAAACATGCGCTCGCGCTCACAGACGTTGGCACCCCGGAGAGCACATGGCATCTCAACAGGACGTCTCGCCTCTCGAACAGCTGTCACTGACAATTAAAGCAAACACCCATGGGCAGTGTACTGTGGACACTGGACATCAGCCGATGGCAGATGTTTATAATGAATAATAACAAGAAAACAAACGCATACACTCGTGTAGACGCTCCATCATTCTCTCTAGTCTAGATCAGACAGTTTACAATAAACACATGTGGAGCGTAGTGTACAATAGACATTAGTAGCCGAAGGTAGGGGTCTGTAATAATTAATAACAAGAAGGCAGACCTATCCGCGTGTATAAGCACTCAGTCAAACAGTCTCATTAGTCCAGATCCCTGTAAGACTCCAAGTGCGAGCAACATAACCTCAAAAACTCGCCCTTGTCACATGATCCGCTCTCCGTCAGGTTCGCCAACTCGCCAGCTCCGGCGCATTATGGAAGCATAAGCTAAGACGCGCCCGCGTGCTCGCGCAGGTTGGTAGGTCCGAATACTCGAGCACTGTCACCAACTTAACAATTTATTAGCGCCTTGCATTTGCCTAAGCAAAAGTGTGCGCGCGAGCTCGCACCGGTTGGCAACACCGGACCTGACTTTCACTGCTACCAACTTTCCCTCCTCGATGCGCTGCGACTCGGCACGCTCGAAAATGCGTGCTTGTGTTCGACACAGTTGGCATCTCGTGGGTATACTTGCTCTTGCACGTGGCACTTCGTGTCGCATACAACAATCATTTAGACACTAATACGGATTTGCAACCACAAGAATTCATGCAACAAACGACTACTCACATCGTTTAGAATCCTCAAACCGATTTGCAATCCCCTGTCCCTATACAAGAGAATGAGTGAGAACAAATTCCGTCTACACCCTTCTACACCCGCGATGTGACAGTTGTCAGCTGATAATGGCCGCTCATTTTCAATATCAAACCGTCCACCGTCCATAATCACGAACGAATCAACCGCCATGGGACAGCATCCGCCGAATTCCCAGTCAACTGTGACAAACGCAGTCGACTTCTCCATCGATCCGTCCAGCTGTGTTCATCGAACACCACTCGTCATCGCATACCTTCATACTTCACATGTCACCATTTCACGAATCATTTCACAGGTCATTTTACATTTAATCTCTTAAGTACATCGCCCACAGACCTCCTTCTACACAACGATGCACCCAGCATAGTGCAGCCCAATACAAAGTCACTTCCAAGAGATGCAAATTGCACTTTAACCGCCGCGATTGAGAAGTAATGAAATAGTTTACGGAGCAGCCTCATACGACGTGCTTACGCGTTCGCTGCTCCAATCCGAATCCTCAGTTTTTATAAATTTACGATGTCGAAAGATAAGATATTCTAGTGCGTCACACGATAGTGTTTAAACATTGTCACAAATTTCTAAAAATTTTTCTTATTTTTTTTGTTCAAAGGGATAATAAGGTCCAAACAAAGATTTCTCTTTTATAACTCCATAAATTACTTGGTTTTTTATAAATTTCCGACGCCGGAAAATAAGATATTCTAGTGCGTCTCATTACACAGCCACACAAAAAAAAAAAAAATTTCGACGCAGATGGTGAGATTATGATTACTATATGTTTTTCGGGTCGCTGAATCCGAATCCGAGGTCAGTTTTACTCCTGCACGTCAGGGTTTTGACATAACCTCAAAAAACATAGTAAATTTGAATTTTCTAAACATAAATAAAAAGCAAATAACAGATTTGTAGTATTTTAATCATTTTCTTCACAAGAAAAACAATCACTAAAAAGGTTTCGCAAACCCATGATTGTCTTATGGATCATGATGCTTTCTGCTACATATGTGCTAAATTCGAAGTAAGTTATTTAAGAAAACCTGTTGATGTCGATATACGCTCAGCGTATGAAAAAATCTTCAAGTTAAAGATGGATCAGCTTAGCAACTGGGTTCCACATATTATTTGTGATTGTTGTAAAAGAATGCTCACTCGATGGAAAAAAGATCAAAACAAAGATTGTATTAAGTACTCTAGTCCAGCCATTTGGCAAAGTCCTACTAATAAGGAAGAATGTTACTTTTGTTTAAATCAAATAAAAGGTTTCAGTAAGAAAAACAAGCAGAAAATTGTATATAAAAGCACTACATGTGTGATTGCTCCAGTTTTAATTGAAAACAATACGTTGAAAACTAAATGTAACCGCGTATGTAAAGACACTCAGCCGATGGACATTGATGAACAGTTCTCTGAAACAAATGAATCTGAGAGCGATGACAACAATGACAGTGATACGGAGTATGCAGCTCATGACAAAAAACCACCAGTCCCGTCATTGATTTCACAGTTGGAATTGAATGATCTTATTCGAGAACTAGGTTTACCAAAAGATGGTTCCGAGCACTTAGCTTCATTTCTCAAAGCGAAAAATGTTTTAGAACCAAAAACTAAGATTTCTGTGTACCGTAACCGTGAAAAAGAGTTTCTAAAATTCTTCAGTAAAGATGAAAAGTTATCACTCGTATTTTGCACTGATGTTGAAGGTCTTATCAATGCATTGAAGGCGAATTGTTATAAAGCCACTGATTGGCGACTTTTCATAGATTCGTCTAAACAAAGTATCAAAGCAGTTTTACTCCACAATACAAATGTTTATGCTCCAGTTCCGATCGCACACTCAACTATCATGCAAGAGAAGTACGATAACATGCAAATTCTATTGAAAAAAATAGACTATAATAAGCACTTATGGCAGATTTGCGGAGATTTGAAAATCATATCAATGTTACTCGGACAACAATCAGGATTTACTAAATATCCTTGCTATTTATGTTTGTGGGATAGTAGAGATAGAGCAAAGCATTACGAACAAAGAAATTGGCCTGTAAGAGCATCGTTGACCACTGGTTCATATAACATCATTCACAAGTCGTTAGTAGATCCATCAAAAATTCTCATCCCTCCCCTTCACATAAAGCTTGGTCTGATGAAGCAGTTCGTTAAAGCTTTAGATAGAACAGGTAAATGTTTTCTATATCTCCAATCGAAGTTTCCAAAACTTTCTGAGGCAAAAGTGAAGGAAGGAGTATTTGATGGACCACAAATTCGCAAGCTGTTCAAAGATGAAAATTTTACTAGTATAATGAACGGACTTGAGAAAAAAGCTTGGCTTAGTTTCAAAGACGTGGCACACAATTTTTTGGGAAATACAAAAAGTCCACAGTATGAAAAAATTGTTAATAATATGGTAAAAAACTTCGAAAAACTAGGTTGTTTGATGAATTTGAAATTACATTTTTTGCACTCACATCTTGACGAATTCCCCAACAACCTAGGAGATTTTAGCGAAGAACAAGGGGAACGTTTTCATCAAGACATAAAAGTTATGGAAACTCGCTATCAGGGAAAATGGGACGAACATATGATGGCAGATTTCTGCTGGAATATGAAAAGAGACTTACCGAAGGAAGGTAGAAAACGTAAAACATTGCATCGATCTTTTGAGGAGAAAAGAACTCGATATAGTTCGAAAAAAGAAAATGATTAAAATACTACAAATCTGTTATTTGCTTTTTATTTATGTTTAGAAAATTCAAATTTACTATGTTTTTTGAGGTTATGTCAAAACCCTGACGTGCAGGAGTAAAACTGACCTCGGATTCGGATTCAGCGACCCGAAAAACATATAGTAATCATAATCTCACCATCTGCGTCGAAATTTTTTTTTTTTTTGTGTGGCTGTGTTATCGAAGGATTCAAATTTTCTTTTGTTATTAGAAAAAAATAAATCGTTCAATTAGTATTTGTCTATTTACAATACTATTTAATATCATTGAGTGTATCTCTCCTAAACTTCTTAAAAAATCGTTTTATCTGCAGGATGATAACGTTAGTTTCCTACCATTTAGGAATGGTATAATTATCTTATGCAAGTAGATTCGATTTCTATTTCAATTTGTGAATTTATTAGTTTTTTAGTTTTTTTAGTTTTTTTTTCTTTTGCATGTCATGTGAGGGCATCAGAACTTCCTCTATGCAAAAGGAGAAGAGCGACAAATCATTTTCAAAAAATCGCTCCAGGAATGTTTCAAACTTCAACCAGCTCGGGAAATTGCATTTTTCATGGTCTTTTTTCAATTTTTCCGTACTTTCCCCGCTGTCTCGGGGAAAACAAACTTTACCACGTGATTCTACGGTATGAAATCTATAAGAAACCATTTGTAGTTTTGGTTCCACACGATGGGCAAAAATCAACCTATTTTTAACATCCTCCTTTTTTGTCAACTCTTTCGAGGATACTAGTCAACCGATCGAACATTAAATCGATGCATCGATCCAGGTTAAACATTGAGAATAACGTGGATTCGGTCATCGTCAAACACACGTCGGATGATTCGAGGCGCACAAGTTTATTGTCGTTAATTACATAGAATCGCACTGTTAATGGGCCAACGCTAATAGAATTTGAGGTATTCATGTAATGATTCCAAAGAAGATTTTGAATGTTTCCTCGTTGCTCGTAAAGTCCTTTCCACGTTTCGAGAGATTATTAATTCGTTTCCACGATGATCTCCTATGGCAATCTCGATGTGACTGATACTCGGTGGTCCAACGTTGATGCCAATTTCCAAAAATTTATATCCCGTAGCAGTCAATGGGTATTTTCTGCCCAGTACACGAACCGTACGACGTGCGGGTAAAACGCTGTGGAAAAAATCATTAAAAAATATTTTAAATAGTTAAATTTCAAGAATTTTAAAAAATAAATGAAAATTTTTTAACAAAACTTACTTGACACGTTTCTTTTTAAATGGTTGAGTTTCGCCATCCTCGAGTGGCACGTAATAATTTATGCCGTAGTCCATTATTCTTATAACGGGAAGCTGTTTGCTGAGCGGTTCGTGCAAGCGGCTGATGCAACACTGAACGTGCGATCGTGTTCTTCAGAGTCAATAAAAAATTACATGGGGAGGGGATTATTCTTCTCCTAAATTTTCAAGCACCAATGTCAGCGTAGAAATTACGAGAACAAACGATATAATCTTAACCAGGCGGAAAAGGAATATAGTGGAAGGGGAAAAAATTGACAATCATTTTTGATTAATAATATATTTACTTTTTATAGTTAGATCATCACTTGGATGTACGTTTTTTTTCTTGTAAAGTACAATTAGTTACATGTATATTTTTATGGTCGGACCACCAATTGAATAGTTTAAATACATTTTGTAAAGCGCAGTTTGATACATGTTTCTGGCAACGCAGGGTATACATAACGTTCAACTTATTCAAAGATTCAATGTCTTCATAATGTGTATCAATATTTTCGATATAGACTTCTTCTCTCGCGTCATCCAGTAACAGATCCCGCAGCCATTCTCGTTTTTCATGTCCCTTGACGTACACGATGGGTGATATCTCGTTCTCCGTCGCACCCATCACCGCCGTCGTAATCAAAGTTCTAGCCTTGCCGTATGGAATCATTCCGTCTTCCCATTGTAATCCGTGATGATTCGCTGTCAACCAGGATGCATGCTGTTTTTCCGCTTTGGTGAGAAGCCACCATGGTTCGATGCTTCCAAAAATATAGTGAGAAAGAACGGATCCCTCTCTGAAAGCGGCAAACTCCTTCACGACAAAGTTTCTGCCGACGATAAAGCCTTGCAGATCCACGAACGTCGGTACGGATATGACGATGTTTTTTTATTGTTGTTGAAAAAAGACTGCGGTCGATCTTGATGCATCGTACATTTTATATCAATGCTGCGGCACTCAGGTGATTTTGCGCACTACGTTGGTCAACGGATTGTACTGAATTATACGCGGTCGTGTATAATCGAGACAGTACGCGGTGGTATTTGCCGGTACATTCTCTTTGCACTCAAATTCCAATCTCACATCCACGGTGGCACTCTTGACAGACTCGTTTTGTCGTGAGCAATCGATGACCACAAAAGGTCCTTTCTCCAGAAACGTAAGCACCGTACAAAACGTTTCATAGCAGTCACATCCGTAATAGGATTGACGAAAACGTGCATACATATCATAAAGCATAGCACATCTTTTTTTATCAAAATCTAAGTTCAGGTCATCGTATGGATAAAATTCAGAGTTCAAATAGAGTTTCACGTTGGTCAGTTTACAATCGTCGAATCGGCTCGTATCCTCGGACATGACGTTCTTTCGACCAGTCTGCAGCGCAAAAATAACGTATCGCGGTTTTTCAAGCTGACTCGTGGTTTTTACAGCCCACGAATGCTTAGTAGTGTTTTGCAACAGGGGGTACTCGTACAGGTCCCACGAACGAAAACCCATGTTGAGATATCGTCCGCTTTCCAAAGTACGCAGCATTGATAGCTTATTTATCTCCTTCAGCATAACGTGAGGCATTCGCTATTGTATCTTGAATATATCAATCACGGGCTCGAGCGCAGGATTTCCCACAACGCAATTGTTGTCGTTGCGTGCGCGTATTAAAATCAATTCGTGACGAGCGTTAATAACCACAGATTTGTAATCCTCGCAAAATCCCAATAGTGTATTCAGTGGTACGCAAAAGTTGAAGTATCCATTCAATATGACTGATGAAATATTCCATCCAGCATTTTGCATAATCATTCCTTTGTCGAACGATAGCGATACATAGTGTGGGAAGGATAGCTAGTAAGTAGTGCGAGGTAATAGGTGGCGCGTCGGCTCCTTACTGAGTTTCCGCGCTTGGCGAGTTTTAGTTTCTAGTTCTAGTTTCTGTTGATGTAATACGTGTCATCATCCTCCCGATTCCTTTTACATCCATCTCCAATAATATTCTTGTGGCCAAATACATCTTTTATAATATTCATCGTGTACGGATCTTTATCAATTCCTACAAATTTGGGGCTCAGCCGGGATGGTGCAAGAAGAGGCGTAAAAGGACAAGGAGGCAGCACGAAAGACGAGAGAGATGACGTGAGAAGTAGAGAAAAAAGACGACTTGAGCAACGACGGTGTAGCAATATTTAATATATTTCTTCCGAGGAGAGAATCGTAAGCTTTCGAAGAAGACGTGGCGAAGGTATAAAGACGACAACATTGTTCTCTCGGCATAGAAAGTCAAGAGGAGCTACCGCTCGCTAAAAGAAACTGGCTATATCACTGGCTTGTATAAAATACTAAAAATGGAAAATTTGGGACAGATTACGTCTATAAGAGATAAAATTAAGACTGCATCTCGCCCTGCAATACAGGCGTTATACAAGCTGATATTTGAAGAAGAAGGAGATAGAACTAGTCGACATAAACTGCGAGAATTCTCTGGATTTACATTCCAGGATGAATCCAATGAATATCGAATGAAGTTTGAATATGCTAACATTTTTAACGTCGGAGACCTAACCTCAATGTGCAATGTGCTTGGCTTGAGTTACACCGGCACCAGAGAGGAATTACGGATGCGCGTTATACGTGCACTCATGGACATTAATGGCCTCGTTCCGAGAGAAAGCCAGGATGACGACGGGGAAGAAGATGATAACGCTGATGAAGATACCTCTCAACATAGCGATGACAATCAAAGTGCATATCACAATGATTCGGACGAGCAAATAGATAGTAGTGGCTCAGAAAACAGCAGACGTAAAAAACCATAGACATTTATAATATACTAGACCGCTAACCTTTATTCCCTAGACGGTCCGATATATAATGTACAACTTGTACATAACATAATAACCGATTGGAATGTGACTCCGGGTGAAACGACCGAGAAGCAGATAATCATTTCTATAATGAATAACAAGATAAATAATAAAAGAATAAATTTTTATTTATAATAGATTAAAATACAAAGTATTATTCGCATGAAAATAAAATTTGTTTTGTTAGTCGATGCCTATTTCTAACTGGCTTTAAAATCTCTTGAGTGTAAAATTTCGAGTATGAATATAACCTTATTTTTAAATAACGGTGAGCTACAGCTGTAATTAATCTTATTTTATGTGGTGTTTCTAATGGGTCAGTATTCTCACAATTTAATTGTGAGAAAATAGAATTATCTAGTGTTAATACATTTTTTACATGTGTTATTATTTTAAGATCTAAATTTTTAACTGTTACATTTTTCAAATTATTCGTTACTCGTTTAATTTGTTTCTCAGTTTCTAAAATTATTTTGTAAACACTTTTAGATGGGCGAAGTAACCCACCATTATTATTATAGTCCAAAAATTTTGAAAAATATTCACTATGTACATAATTATGTTCTACATGATTGTTTTGTAACAGACTTTCTACACAAGAGTAGCAATTAATATTTTTTAATTTTTTTACGATATATCCACTAATATAATACAATATATTCTCTTCTAACTCCTGAATATTATTTGGGATAATATTATTATTTTCATCATTATCATCATCTATTTCGGATGTATTATCTTCATATAATAGAACTTCTCTTTTCTTCTTCCAATAAAAATCAAATACTGATCCAATGGGATCACTATCCAATTCTAAACAATTTGTAGTATTTGAATTTTTTATACTATTTCGGAGTAAAATTTTTTTCATTATGTGTTGAAATTGTAATACATTTGGATTATTATTATGACCATTGTAACTTCTTATTTTTGCGAAAAGTAATTCTATATGGTCTTGAGAAAATTTGTAGGATAAAACATATTTATAAGAAGTATTAGATGAAAATAATAAGTCCTGGGAAACAGATAAAACAGATTTTGCAGCTATTACAATACCATAAAGAAATGTTTTCCTGCCTGATGTTTTCAAAAATGTTCCATCTTTACACTTCAAAGAAAATAAATATTCTATATTTTCTTGTACCATTGTCTGAAAATAATGAAAATTATGTATTGTGAGAGGTTGTTTAAAATGTTTACCAAATGGATTTCTTGAATTAAGAAAATCAAATAGACGGTCAATTACTCTAATGAATTTTACAGTACTTTCACTGTTCTTAAAATCATTTAGCCCTTCATCTCTCAAAAAATCAATGGCATTTGCAACAGAAGCGCTAAGTGTATTAGCCGCATATTTAACTTTCATCTTGTTTTGCTTCCAAAAAATACACTGAGAGCTTAATTTATTTTTAATTTAAATGTTAATTTTCTTTGAAGCGTGTATAAGTGAACAATGTAATTCCATTTAATAGCTTTATTGTCGTATTGGAATTCTGCATAATCTGCGAGGGCATTTCTAGCTAGTTTGAGCATATGGCATACATCTAAAATAATATAAACTTTACAATTCTCAACAGGATGAGTAAAATAATTTTTAATATTTTGATGATCTGGAGGGAATATATTGCAACCTAATATTTTTAAAGCGCTAATATTAACATGTTCACCATCACAGGTTATTGATCTTACTTTTAATTTTGCTTTATTTGTTAATACTAACGCTGTTTTTATTAGTTCCGCTAAAGTTGTTGATTGCATTCCATTTTTAAAAAAATATCCTATTGGCCACTTCCACTTTCCCTTCAAATTCACTACCATGAAAACTAATACTTCCTTTGCTTCTATTTCATTTCCTTCTAAATTGAAATTATTTCCATAATCACAATAGCCTATGTACCTGTGATCTACTTCACTCCAACATAATTGTTGTCGTATACTCATTGCGTCAAATATTAAAGAACAATCTTTATCATCACACGGTACTTTCTCTAATGCTTGCAATACTTCGGAAAGAAAACCAGGATTAACATTGACTGTGGAAGTCCAATGTCTCAACGATGAAGGATGTGGTAACATCATGATAGTTCTGTGAATAGAAATATGAAATAATATATTTTAGTAAAGAACAATGAAGTATATAATAAAGCATATAATGTGATATAATGAAGTATATAATAAAGCATAAAGTTACCAAACATCATGCAAATAAGAAGAAAATAATACAAGATATATGGAAATGTGAGAATGATGAATGTGTCAGTAATTATGAAAGTGGTCAAAGTAAAAAATCTGAAAAAAATTAATTTATGTCATATTTTGTATAAAAACGTATTTTATAACGTGTTGTAGAATAAATTCATTTTTTTCAGATTTTTGACTTAGACCACTTTCATAATTACTGGCACAAATATATAGAAGAAAAATAAAAGAACAAGATGCTAACCGACAGTATTCATAAGCCTTTGGACTGTGATAGTGTAGAGTTAGAGCAAACTTCTTTATATCATTTGTATAGCGTCTTGCATGCATAGATTTACCTTTATTAGAAAATTCATTTTGTAGGATTGGTAAAATAGTATTTGAAAAATTTTTTTGTAAAGTATTCAAAGTTGTTTGCGCAATGAATCCTTTTTCTTTCAAAACATCAAGCAAGGCAGACAAATTTTTTATTTTATAATCTTTTCTCTTTGTCTTCCTGACTAAAAGCTTAGATTTTATATGGACTGCATTTAACTTCTTTTGCATTACTTCTTTTTCTTTTTTCAGTAAATCTGTAAATACTTTTTTCTGTTTTTCAAGTTCCTCAATATGCTTTTTATTTTGTTCTTCTTGCAATTCTTTTAATTTCTTATTCTCTTCTTTCAATTTCTTAATTTGCATAGAATAAGAGTCACAATCATCACATGCCTTGCGTTTTTCGCTTTGTGTATTTGTATCTATATAAACATTATATGTAGTTAGATAAATTACATCTAAAAGATATAAATTGTGTGTGTGTGTGTGTGTGTGTGTGTGTGTGTGTGCGTGTGTGTGTGCGTGTGTGTGTGTGTGTGTGTGTGTTACAGTATCCTTATATAATTATATACCTGTGTTTGTAATTAAGATTGACTGAATATCAGTGGAATCTTGTCGCTCTACTACGTTTTCAGAAATGGTGAGTGAGTTTGGTGGGTGAGTTTCTTCAACTTAAAAAAAAAAACAAAATTATAAAAGAAAAAATTACAAAATATTTACTATATACGAAAACAAATTATATCATATATCTATTATTTCATATACTAACCTGTTTCAGGTGCAAATAAAATATGTTGTTGCTGGTTCTTGTGTATTTTATATTCTGTAAATAAATATATATGTAATAATATAAATTTCATAACAGTATTTATTATATATACTTACGTATTTCAATCGCTTTATGTAAATCATTTAAAGGATCATTTGAAGTCAAATTTCTTGTAGGAAAGATATTACTTTTTAAAATTTTTCTTTTTATTCCTGGTGTATCTACAAAATCAGATGTTTCAAAATGAAGGCAACAAACTCTACTTGCAGTAGATGGTTGAAAATTTTGTCCTATTGCTGCTACCCACTTTTTTAAAAGTTCAGCATTTTTCACTGGAAATCTAAAATCATTTCAGATTTTTACATATTACAAGATTTTGCATATTTAGATAAATTCATTAATTTCATTCAAGGTATATTCTACTGAAAATAGTATGGAAAAAAAAATACTTAACCAAAAAAATATACTTACAAAAAGAAATGTTTACCACATCCTTTGCTGTAGATACTGTTACAACCCTTTACGGCACACCTTATTGTCATTGTTTACTAGAAAATTCTCATACAAAAAAATAATAAATTACTCGCTGATATATTGCTCTGTATACGTTCCACACGTTGACCATGGATCATGCCATAAATACTTACTCAGTTGGTCATAAGCGGAGGATATAAAATTCACTCCAGCATTCCATTCGGTTATTATGTCTGCCGCCTATGCGTATACAAGTATATAAGTTTCGAGTACACAGAATCTAGTAACTATATAAGGAGTCTAGCAGTCTAGTATATTATAAATGTCTATGTAAAAAACAGAAGAAAAGTAAGGTTAAGTTTGCTTTGAATTTCAAGGACGTGGAGGACTCAGTCCGTACGTTTGACGGAAGCGGCGATTACCCAATTGAGCGATGGATTGCTGACTTCGAAGATACAGCCATGCTATTTGAATGGAATAGTATGCAGAAATTAATTTTTGCGAGAAAGTTTTTAAAAGGCGTAGCCAAGATATTTTTGCAAAGTGAAGGCGTAGTCAAGAGCTGGGAAAAACTCAAGACAATACTCGAAGATGAATTTAATTCCAAAATCAATAGTGCTGAGTTACATCGGATGCTCGCAACTAGACGAATGAAAAAAGAAGAAAGCATACAAGAATATTATTTATCAATGAAGGAGCTTGCATCACGAGGTAACATCGATAAGGAATCTGTTATCCAGTACGTCATCGATGGAATTACGGATGAGGAGACCAATAAAATACTACTATACGGAGCAAAGGATTTCGCTGGGTTCAAGGAACGTCTACGTACTTACGAAAAGATGAAGCTGGCACAAGACAGGAAGACAACGAGAAATAAAGAGTCTGCAAAGAACAAGGACGATCCATCAAAACAAGTGAAGAAAAGCAACAAGGAGTCATCGAATAAGATCTTAACTTGTTACAATTGCGGTGGCAGCGGCCACAAGTCCAACACATGTAAATATAAAGATCAGGGAAAGAAATGCTTCAAGTGTAACAAATTTGGACATGAAGCATCTAATTGTACAAGCGATACAAAAGATAAAACTTCTATAGAGTCAAAAACAGCAATAAATTTAAATATTGAGTCTAACAATTCTATTAAGCGTATGTGCAAAGAGATCACTGTTAATGATGTTAAGATTGATGCATTAATTGATACAGGTAGTCAACTTTGTTTGTTACGTGAAGATATTTATTTAAAATTAAATTCAAAAGATTTACTAAAATCATATACAGTAATAACCGGAATTGCACAAGGCGAAGTTAAAACTCTAGGTTGTTTTCAAACCATAGTTTCTATCGATAACAATGACTATCCTTTAACTTTTCATGTTGTACCTTCTAATGCAATGAAGATGCTTGCTATAATAGGAATTGATTTTTTAAATCAAGCTGAAATTAAAATCACACAGCAGGGTATTTTAATTAGCAAAATTGAGCACAAAACATTCCTAGCACAGATTAATTTAACGGAAGAAGCAAACGTTAATACAGATTCTATTGTTGATAAAGACGTTAAAAAGACGATTGATGATTTAATTATGTCATATGAACCTAAAAAATGTAAAAGCACTGACATAGAGTTGTCAATAGTACTTAAAGATGAAACTCCTATTTATCAAAGGCCGTATAAAACTTCAATTCAAGAAAAGGAAATTATCGAAAAAGTCGTGGATGAATGGATCAAGGAGGGAATTGCAGAACCTTGCTCATCAGAATTTGCAAACCCTATACTTATTGTTAAAAAAAAAGATGGTTCCCCACGTGTATGTGTTGACTATCGCAAAATTAATAAAGTTATAGTTAAAGATAGATTTCCATTACCACTTATCGAGGATCAAATCGATCAGTTGTTAGAAGCTCATATATCCAGCACTATCGATTTAAAAAATGGATTTTTCCACGTGTCAATTGCAAAAGAGAGTAGAAAATATACTTCATTTATAACACATCACGGGCAATTTCAGTTTTTAAGAGTACCGTTCGGATTGTGCAATTCACCTCCAATCTTTCAGAGATTTATTAATCATATTTTCAGACCTTTAATTAATGAGAAAATAGTTTTATTATATTTAGATGATATAATTATTATTTCGTCTGATATAAAACAAGGTATCGAGCGATTAAAATTGGTGTTACAAGTTGCTAGTGACTATGGTTTGGAAATAAACAAAAAGAAATGTCAATTTATGAAAACGCGTATCGCATTCTTGGGTTATATAGTTGAAGCCGGTCGCGTGTATCCATCTCGTGAAAAATTAACAGCGGTATTACATTTTCCGGAACCCCGCAATGTAAAGGATGTACAAATATTTTTAGGATTAACAGGATACTTCCGTAAATTTATAGAATTTTACAGTATTATAGCGAAACCTCTCAGTGATTTAAAAGAGTGATAAGTTAAAAGAGTTGTTAAGCAAGGGTCCTGTTCTGAAAATATTTAATCCTAAATTGGAGACAGAATTGCACACAGATGCATGTCGTGATGGCTTCGGTGCTATTCTTCTGCAACGAGATCCTGATGATTATAAGTTACATCCAGTATATTATTTTAGTCAGTATATTATTTTAGTTAGTAAAACAAGCATTGCTGAACGTAACTACACCAGTTATGAGTTAGAAGCATTAGCTGTTATTCAAGCTTTGGAAAAATTTCGCCATTATTTATTAGAGATAAAATTCAAAATAGTTACAGACTGTGCTGCTCTTAAGCAAACAATGGATAAAATAAAATTATGCTTAAAATTGCAAGGTGGGCTATAGCATTAGAGGAGTACGATAAAATCATTGAACATCGTTCTGGTTCTCAAATACGACATGTTGACGCATTGAGCCGATATCCTGTTATGAATATAGTTGAAAACTCTATTTCTGTTAAGATTAAAGAAGCACAAAAAAATGACTCGGAGTTGAAAGCCATTATGGAGATACTTCAGCATAAAGCTTATGATGATTATTTTTTACGAAATGGTATCTTGTACAAATATAAGGATGGCCGAGAATTATTAGTTCCATCAAAATTCATGTATACCGAAGTGATTCAAATGGCTCACAATAGGGGTCATTTTTCTGTCAAGCGAACTGAGGAAAATTTAAAAAGTGAGTATTATATTCCTCATTTAAAAGAAAGGATTGAAAAATGTATTTCCAATTATATTCATTGCATATTAGCAAACAAAAAAGAGGGTAAACAAGAAGGATTTCTAAATCCGTTGGAAAAAGTAGATCTACCCTTATATATTTATCATGCAGACCATTTAGGACCACTAGAATCTACACACAAAAACTATAATCATATTTTCGCAATAGTTGATAGTTTTACAAAGTTTATATGGCTATACCCTGTTAAGTCGACTACTACCAAAGAGGTAATTTCGAAATTAGAACTACAAAAGCAGATTTTTGGCAATCCTGTTGTATAATTTCCGATCGCGGAACAGCATTTTCATCATTAGAATTTGCTAACTATTGTAAGCAAGAAAACATTAAACATACTATGATTACTACTGGTTTACCGCGTGCCAACGGACAAATTGAAAGAATCAATCTGTTAAGAAACGCCACTTATAGTGGCGGACACAGAAAATCTGTGTTCGGATTTCTGGTTAGGTGAGCGGTAAAAAGAGAGTCCCGTTGAGATTAACGTTCTAGTTTATTAAAAACAAGGTTTAATTAGAATTAACAGTTATAATAATCTGAATATAAAAATGAATATAAGAAATAAATAGGGGGTCAGTAATCGAGCCTGGAGATAGAAAAGAGAGGTATCAACTAAGAAAGAAATTAACATAAAAATATATATATAAGCTAGATCTCACAGGACAAACTTAAATGCAATTTGATTACTGACGACTAGAGAATTCACCACGTATTTCCATGGGATTCTGAGAGAGCTTCTGCGTAATTGCCGTTCAGATCAGTTCTTGGGCTAGAATTGAAAAAGCCAGAGCCACAAGAATGAGAGATACTACTTCACAATATTTCTTGGGCTAGAATTGAAAAGCCAGAGCCACAAGAATGAGAGATAATGCTTTACAATATTTCTTGGGCTAGAATTGAGAACCAGAGCCACAAGAATGAGAGATAATGCTTAGATCTGACGACGAGAGTGAACCGTGCAGAGGCCCTTGTGATTTTTACGACGTATGTCGATGATCAAGATGGCGATCTCGTGCCCTTTGGTCGGTGCGTTCGGGGGGCAGGATTGGTCTCGTCTCAGCTTTCCTTCTCTCTCGCTACTCGTGGTCTTTCGGTCTCCGGTAGCTGTTCCTTTTGTCTCGTCGCTTCCTCGTGCCCAATCTGGTTCAGGATGCAGATTCCGTTGAGCGTGTCCGGAAACGAGTCGCGGGATCGATGTCTCTCCTTCAGGATCGAAAACTGAATTGCGCACTCTTCTTCGTATTCGAAGAAGAATACTGAGAATTGAGGGCGCTGTGAGAGGGGCGACTCCCCCGTCGCGCCATCTAAGGAAGCACGCTATTGGGCGTTGCGATACGCAATCAAGATTGAAGCGCAAGATTTGAACATTTCCGCCCGCCTTTGTTAACCCACGTTAACAAATGACTTAGAGAGTGTTTACCGGAATCGGCAGCGGGCAGACTTTTACGACAGGTCGCTTTAACACAGAGGTTTGCGTGCGAATAGACACCACTCGAGTTCGACCATCCTTTCCAGGATACGTTTGTGTGACTCGACCCAAAGTCCATTTTGATGGAGGGAACCGCTCATCGACTACAAGGACGAGAGAGCCTTCCTGGATTGAGGGATTCTCGCGGTTCCATTTATACATGGCTAGATATCTTTGGAGACACTTCTTTGTCCAACGTGACCAAAAACTATCCAGCATTTGACGTGTAAGTTGCCATCGTGAGAGTCGAGAGGTCTTTACTTCCTCGAGTGAGGGTTCTGGTATGATAGCCAAGGAACTTCCGATTAGAAAATGTCCCGGGGTGAGAGCATTAAGATCGTCTAGGTCTTCTGACAATGGACTTAGTGGCCTAGAATTAAGAACTGCTTCTATTTGAGTCAGGAAGGTCGTCATTTCCTCGTATGTGAGTAAGGTATCTCCTATGACTCGTCTCATATGATATTTAACCGACTTTACACCCGCCTCCCATTTTCCGCCGAAATGAGGCGCAGCAGGCGGATTAAAATTCCATTGCGTGCCATCATTGGCTAAAAGTGTGGCTAGCGTTCCTAGTTCCCTTGAGGCCGACGAGAATAATTGTTTAATTTCGGTGTCAGCTCCTTTAATATTGGTTCCACAATCACTCCTTAATGTAGCACAGATTCCTCGCCGTGCAGTAAAACGCTTGTACGCTGCTATAAAGGCTTCGGTGGTGTAATCTGTTACCAGCTCAATATGAACAGCAGAAGTAGCTTCGCACACGAAAAGGACAAAGTAGGCCTTGTAAGTGCGAGCATTTTTCCCTCTCCAGGTTTTAAGATGAAAGGGTCCTGCGTAATCGATACCAGAATGGAGAAAAGGACGAGAAGGGGTTATTCGTTCAATTGGTAATTGCCCCATAATTTGTTGAGCTCTTTGTTGTCGGTAGCGAGCGCATTTCACGCATTTTTGAATGAATGATCGTACTGGAGCTCGTCCTCCAATGATCCAGTAATCGTTTCGAATTAGAGCTAGGGTGGCCTGAGTTCCTCCATGCATCGTGCGTAGATGTGCATTGGCAATTATTAGAGATGATAATGTTGAGGATTTTGGTAGAATTAACGGATGTTTGGCATTATGTGGCAGGAGGGAAAATTGAAGACGTCCTCCAATTCGAAGCAATCCTTGCGAATCTATGAACGGCGTGAGTCGTAGGAGAGAATTGGACTTTGGTTGCCCCTTAGAGATTATGTTGAATTCCTCCTTGAATGATGAGGTTTGAACACTTTTAATCCAATAGAGTTTGGCGTCTTCTAGTTCTTGAGTGGTAAGTGGGTGCTTCTGTGATAAGTTAGAGGACTTTCTAAAGCGAGCTATGATACGAAAGCACCATGAAGTTATGCGTAATAATCGAGTCAGACAGGAGTATTTGTTGAGAAGATCCCAAGGTGTTGCTGGCTTGACAGTAGCTACGACAGAGACTTGAGTTACTCGCTCTTCAAGATTGTCTCCCTTTAATGAGAATTGTGAGTTTCGAGGCCATGTGAAAGGACTTTGTCGAAGCCATTGAGGTCCGGTCCACCACATAGGATGATTTGATAGCTGCATTGGTGTCACTCCTCGAGTGGCACAATCTGCCGGATTTTGTGTGCCTGGTACAAATCGCCAAACTGCTTGAGGTAAGGTCTCTTGTATGAAACACACTCGATTATGAATGAAGTCCTTCCATCGAGAAGGATGATTGTTAATCCATGTAAGAGTCACCTCGGAATCGGTCCACATATATATCGATGAACCTTCTAATTCCAGAATTCGATGAACGTGAGCAACCAGTTTTACGAGCATGACGGCTCCGGTGAGTTCTAGCCGTGGAATCGTCATCCTTTTTAGTGGGGCTACCTTTGTCTTTGAACAGATCATATTTGTGGTGACTTCTCCGTTTCTATTGGTAGATCGTATATAGACGACTGCTGCAATGGCTTGTTGAGATGCATCGCAGTATCCATGAATCTCTACGCAAGAATCAGACGTAAATCCTAGCCATCGAGGAATTGTTATGTTGGACAAATCGGATAGTTCTTCTATGAATTTGATCCATTTTGCAGATATTTGCTCAGGCAAAGAATCATCCCATTCGAGCTTGATGGGCCACAATTCTTGCATAAGAATTTTGGCCTTGATTATGATTGGAGAAATCAATCCTAAAGGATCAAATAGTTTAGCTATTGTAGACAGAACAGATCGCTTGGTAATGACTTTAGTGGATGGTGATTCAATTGTGAAGTGGAATGTGTCAGTCGTCGTTTTCCAACATAACCCTAATGCATAAATCAAGGTATTCTCTTCTATTTGGACAGATGATGACGTTACCTGTTTCTCTAGTGGGATGGATTCGAGAATGGTAGGATTGTTGCTGATCCACTTATGCAAGGGGAAGCCGCCCGCCATGCAGAGCTGTTTTAGTTATTGAACTGCTTCTTGAGCTTCTTTAATGGTATCTGCTCCTCCGAAAATATCGTCAACGTATCTTCCCTTTTGGAGGATCGGAACGGCTAAAGGAAATTTTTCACCTTCGTCGTGGATGAGCTGTTGAAAAGTACGAAGGGCTAAAAATGGAGCACATGCTAGTCCATAAGTGACAGTAGTGAGTTGAAACGTATTAATCCTTTTAGAATGATCTATCCAAAATATTCTCTGAAAGTTCCAATCATGTGAGTGAACTTTTATCTGACGATACATCTTTTCTACATCATTAGAAAAAACATAGCGAAAACGTCGAAACCATATGAGTACATTGATTAAATCCAATTGAAGTTTCGCTCCCGTGTGTAATAAATCGTTGAGAGAACATCCTGAATCGGTACGGCTTGAGCCATTAAAAACTACTCTTAATTTGGTGGTAATACTATTTTCTCGTATAACTCCGTGGTGTGGCAGATAGTATACCAATGAGGGTTCCGATTCGAAAGGTTGTACTCGTTTCATGTGCTGCAATCGTTCATATTCGTCCATGAATTCAGTGTAAGATTGTGAATATGCAGAATTCGATGCGAATTTTTGAGATAACTTTAACATCATCCGCATTGCCTTCGCGCGAGAATCTCCAAGTTGTTTTGCGGATTGCTTGAATGGCAGTCGTACTACATATTGTCCATTAGCGTCACGAGTGTGAGTTGAAAGGAAGTGTTGTTCGCATTCTTGATCTTCCGGAGCGAGAGATGAAGTTTTTGATGATGAGATCTCCTCTAGTTCCCAGAAGCGATGCAGAAGGTCATACAGATCTCTTTCCACTACAATGTGATAGGTTTGAGGGTTATTCGAAGGTAATTTAGAACCAGACGGACCGGAGATAATCCAACCGAAAATTGTACGTTGGGCGATTGGAGACTCTGCATCGCCCTTTATGATTCCATCCTCGATAATCTGAGAATATGCATCTGCTCCTAGAAGAATATCGATAGGCCCAGGAGATGTGAAATCGGGATCTGCTAATTTGATTCCTTTTAAATGCGGCCATTTGTCTTGTTTAACTCTAAAGGATGGAATAGAATTGGTGAGTTTTGGAATTATGTGAGCTGAAATGGAACATTCCGAGTCCGCCTTGAAGTATGGTTTTAATTTTAACGAAATGACGCCCTTTGTTTTATTGGTTTTCTGTGCTCCTATTCCAACTAATGATATGGAAGACTGTGTTCTAGGGAGCCGAAGTGAGCTTGCAAGACGTTCAGATATCAAAGAGATTTCTGAACCTTGGTCAATTAAGGCTCGAGCTTTCATAGTTTCTCCGTTCGGTGTAACTACAACGACATGAGCAGTGGCTAGAAAGACAGAAGAACCGGTTGATTTCTGTTCAGTGTGAGAATGTAGTATATTAGTCTCAGAAGGCGTGGTGGTGGTCTTAGATGGCGTGGTAGACGAACTTTTGTCAGTGGATTTAGTTGATTGAGATGTGCTAGGATTACTCTTATTTCCTTTTGCTTGGTGAATTGTTGTGTGATGTTTGTGTCCACATTTTTGACATCGTTTCGTGTTACGGCAGGTTGAAACTTGATGGGATCCGAGACAATTATAACATAGCTTGTTTTTAACGATAAGTGCTAGCCGTTGATGAACAGGCTTTGAGTTGTATTCCGGACAGCTGGATGTGTAATGATTGGATGAGCATATTGAGCACACCATGTTAGATTTTTTATCTTGATTTTTGCCTTGAAAGTGCGACTTGGCACGGTACGGTTGCGAGACAGCTTTTCTTGGTAGAAAATTTTCGTATTCTTGAAGGGAGAGCATCCTGATTTCTAAAAATTCGCGGAATTGCTGCCATATTGGTGGTTCCTTGGAAGATCCTAGATGGAGTCCCCATGCTTTGACGGATTCGGAATCAAGGCGCTGAACTGCTGTGAACACCAGGACGTCATCCCAGTATTCGACAGGTCGTTTTAATGTCTCGAGTGAGCGATAGATTTGCGTAATGGTATTATAGAGCCGCTCCATCTCGCTGCCGGACTCCGTTGACATCCGTTTTAGAGTGAATAATGAGGTAAGTGCTGCATTGACGAGTACTCTTTTATTCTCATAGACTGAATTCACTGCATCCCATGCCTTCTGAAAGTTTTCGGCTGTTAATGTCGTGTTTTTTAACAAGTCAGATGCGGACCCGATTAAACTAGTTTTTAAATACTGTAATCTTGTAACCGGTGTTAAGGTCGGATTGGATAAAACAAGAGAGTTGAACAAATCTTTGAATGACAACCAATCTGAGGGAGATCCATTGAATTTTGGAAGATCTATTTTCGGTAGTCTTGCGTGGTGAATGTATTCCGGTATGTTTGAGGTGTGAGATCCGGACTGATTTTGAGAGGTGGGTGTTCTCTGAGTGATTTCTTGGTCAGAGTCAAGCAGTGCGCTTATCTGTTCTGTAGCTTCAATGTAGGACTCATGGGTTTTCGAGAAAATTCTTTCAACAAAATATGAGTGATTTTGTAATTGCGCTTGGTCGGCGGGACTCAGCTCTTTCATGGCCAAGCCAATAGCAGAATGCGCTGTAGAGAATGTCTCCCAAGTTTCTTTCAAAATAGTAAGTCGAGTGTGTATTCTATGAGGTGTGATATTCGCATATCCACTGCTTGTTAAATTGTCAACGGCACTATCAATTAATTCCTTGAGTGCGAGCTGCTGCTCTACTCGGTTTTCTACGTGACTGAGTCTCATCTTTAAATCGCTCACCTATCCGGCTCGAAGGACCAAATGTTAAGAAACGCCACTTGTAGTGGCGGACACAGAAAATCTGTATTCGGATTTCTGGTTAGGTGAGCGGTAAAAAGAGAGTCCCGTTGAGATTAACGTTCTAGTTTATTAAAAACAAGGTTTAATTAGAATTAACAGTTATAATAATCTGAATATAAAAATGAATATAAGAAATAAATAGGGGGTCAGTAATCGAGCCTGGAGATAGAAAAGAGAGGTATCAACTAAGAAAGAAATTAACATAAAAATATATATATAAGCTAGATCTCACAGGACAAACTTAAATGCAATTTGATTACTGACGACTAGAGAATTCACCACGTATTTCCATGGGATTCGATAAAATAAACAAAAGAAAATATAACATACAAAGATAAATAAACGAAAACAAAAAGGAAACTGAAACTTAAAACAAAGGAAAGAGAGCCTCTGCGTAATTGCCGTTCAGATCAGTTCTTGGGCTAGAATTGAAAAAGCCAGAGCCACAAGAATGAGAGATACTACTTCACAATATTTCTTGGGCTAGAATTGAAAAGCCAGAGCCACAAGAATGAGAGATAATGCTTTACAATATTTCTTGGGCTAGAATTGAGAACCAGAGCCACAAGAATGAGAGATAATGCTTAGATCTGACGACGAGAATGAACCGTGCAGAGGCCCTTGTGATTTTTACGACGTATGTCGATGATCAAGATGGCGATCTCGTGCCCTTTGGTCGGTGCGTTCGGGGGGCAGGATTGGTCTCGTCTCAGCTTTCCTTCTCTCTCGCTACTCGTGGTCTTTCGGTCTCCGGTAGCTGTTCCTTTTGTCTCGTCGCTTCCTCGTGCCCAATCTGGTTCAGGATGCAGATTCCGTTGAGCGTGTCCGGAAACGAGTCGCGGGATCGATGTCTCTCCTTCAGGATCGAAAACTGAATTGCGCACTCTTCTTCGTATTCGAAGAAGAATACTGAGAATTGAGGGCGCTGTGAGAGGGGCGACTCCCCCGTCGCGCCTCTAAGGAAGCACGCTATTGGGCGTTGCGATACGCAATCAAGATTGAAGCGCAAGATTTGTACACAATCGTACAATCATTCCCGTATTGACAAAACTGTCCTTAGATGATCCAACTAAATGGTATAAGCATATACCTCTCTTACAACAAACTTTAAACTCAACATATCAACGTAGTATCAATACAACTCCATTCGAGTTACTGATAGGTACTAAAATGCGACATAAAAATGCAGATATTAAAGAGCTACTAGAAAAGGAATTCCAAGGACAATTCGAAGAAGAGCGTGATAGTATACGAACCAAAGCGAAAGAACAAATTTTGAAAACACAGGAAGAAAATCGTCGTACCTACAACCTTAGACGTAAGAAAGCTATAAAGTACAAAATAGGTGACTTACAAGGAAAGTGTCGGAAGTGTCCCCCTCCGATTTTGATGAGCTTCTAATATGTTGTTCTCTAGATCAAAATAGGGGACACGTTTTTTTTTATACGTTCCCATACGGCCTTTTAGGGGGTAAAACACCCCTTTGAAAAAAATCGATTTTTCTCTTTCGGAGCGAATATCTTCGAAACTAAAAAAGATAGAACAAAAATTCAAACTGAGTATTAAATAGCTTGATGAGTACTATAAAACAACGTAAAAAAATTTTTTTATTTTTGTTTTATTTTTCAAAAAGCCTTACTCCTTTAACTTTTTTTTCAAAATTTTGAATTTTTGTTTTTACCAAATTAAAGGTTATTTTTTTACGAATTCATCCATGTATATTAAAGTTATGTTGCGTAATATCATTTTTGAGAATTAATTATAAACGCCTCCGTACATACGCTATTTGTGTCGGTCCATGCGCTCGATTCTTCGCGCAACACGTTTTCCTGTAATCAAAAGATGACGAATACACTTAGAGGACATATCCATATATAATCACGAAAGTTTTCATCACATATAGCTTGAGCACTTATATAAAACTTAAAACAAGTTTAAAGGTCTGTAAGACGAATAATTTTATCGTTGGAGGAAATAAAATGCCGTCGCTTTACGAGCATCAGTTTAATATGTAACATCGTACATTTTATCGTGTACCCTTAATTAAATTGTATGAAATATTAACCGCGGTTTTATATAAGACGGATTGACATATTACAATTACGCCTTACTGCAAACACTCACTTCTTCCACGCGATCTTTTTATTTTTATCATTATTTTCTTAAATCATATATATTTTATGTTCAATTTCATGTATGCTTTTTATTACTTAATTAATTTTATAAGTACAATTAAGAAACTATAACATAATTACAATTAATGAAATTACATATAACAATTGTGTAACAATATAATATTACAATAAAGTTAATAATAATATAAATATTTAATATAAGTATTTAATATTTATATTATTAAGGGTCAAATTTATAACACATATGATGGTTATGAAAGAAATGTTGTATACAAAGAGACTTTTTACACCATGCGCAAGTAATTATAGCAATGCCACCGTAAACATCGCATGTCGGTTTAACATTCTTCTTAAAGCAAAAATCAACTGGCGTTTCAAATTGTGCTGATCTCTCTTCTATATAACCGCTTTTATACCATGCATATTTAAATAAATCTCTAAATCTTGGTGATGAAAATTGGAAATGTGTTAATGATTGTAATTTTAAAATAGCATCTCGTGATTGAAGTTTAACTTCTAAATCTAGAAGCATGACAATGTCTGAAAAGTATTTTATAAAATTTTTCCGTAAACGAAAACCGTATACATCTAATGGTTGTCTTTGACCTGTTGTCCCTGCTGGTATAGTTAGAAAAACAGAATCTTCTGCAGATTCTGGTTTACTTCTTTCATATGTTATAGTTTCTTAATTGTACTTATAAAATTAATTAAGTAATAAAAAGCATACATGAAATTGAACATAAAATATATATGATTTAAGAAAATAATGATAAAAATAAAAAGATCGCGTGGAAGAAGTGAGTGTTTGCAGTAAGGCGTAATTGTAATATGTCAATCCGTCTTATATAAAACCGCGGTTAATATTTCATACAATTTAATTAAGGGTACACGATAAAATGTACGATGTTACGTATTAAACTGATGCTCGCAAAGCGACGGCATTTTATTTCCTCCAACGATAAAATTATTCGTCTTACAGACCTTTAAACTTGTTTTAAGTTTTATATAAGTGCTCAAGCTATATGTGATGAAAACTTTCGTGATTATATATGGATATGTCCTCCAAGTGTATTCGTCATCTTTTGATTACAGGAAAACGCGTTGCGCGAAGAATCGAGCGCATGGACCGACACAAATAGCGTATGTACGGAGGCGTTTATAATTAATTCTCAAAAATGATATTACGCAACATAACTTTAATATACATGGATGAATTCGTAAAAAAATAACCTTTAATTTGGTAAAAACAAAAATTCAAAATTTTGAAAAAAAAAGTTAAAGAAGTAAGGCTTTTTGAAAAATAAAACAAAAATAAAAAAATTTTTTACGTTGTTTTATAGTACTCATCAAGCTATTTAATACCCAGTTTGAATTTTTGTTCTATCTTTTTTAGTTTCGAAGATATTCGCTCCGAAAGAGAAAAATCGATTTTTTTCAAAGGGGTGTTTCACCCCCTAAAAGGCCGTATGGGAACGTATAAAAAAAAACGTGTCCCCTATTTTGATCTAGAGAACAACATATTAGAAGCTCATCAAAATCGGAGGGGGACACTTCCGACACCTTCCTTGTTAGTAGCAATTAAACGCGTTCAGTTAGGACCAGGCCGAAAATTGCGTGCGAAATATTTAGGACCTTACAAAATATGTAAAATCAAACCGAATGATACATATAATGTAAAGCGAACGGATGCTGGAGAAGGTCCCATCTCGACAAGTACCTGCGCAGAATATCTGAAGCCTTGGTCAAGTATTAATAATATCATCGAGGGCGATGATTAAGTAGGATGGCCGAATGTGGGAAGGATAGCTAGTAAGTAGTGCGAGGTAATAGGTGGCGCGTCGGCTCCTTACTGAGTTTCCGCGCTTGGCGAGTTTTAGTTTCTAGTTCTAGTTTCTGTTGATGTAATACGTGTCATCATCCTCCCGATACCTTTTACATCCATCTCCAATGATATTCTTGTGGCCAAATACATCTTTTATAATATTCATCGTGTACGGATCTTTATCAATTCCTACAATAGTTTTTGAGCGTGCTGGTAATTCCCACATTTCTGTTGCGATCAATTTCCACACCGTCAAGTTCGTATCGAATCTCATCGAACATGAATGCGACGCAATTATTTCCCAATGTCACATCAGATCCCTCGGCAGGTTTATTTATCGTTAATTTTCCCTCGATGTACAGAAGACTGGCAACGTGTACAGATCCTGTTGCTGTATGGGTATTCTTATCTCGTCGCTATGTCCGAACGTCGTGTTGGCAAACGGATTGTACGTATGAGACTCGATCTTGACGATGCGATCGTCGAAGATTGACTCGTCCCCGATGTTGAGGATGTCAGTCATTGTTCACGTCAGACGTTTCGCACCGCGAATCCCAAAGATTTTAAAAATTCAACGTTCGTTGCGTTGAGTTTCTTTTTCTTGATACAACCGCGTGACTGAATATTGTCAAACGTTGACGTCGCTATCGTTCTCTCAAAGTTGGTCTGCTTGTCTCTCACGCGTCTCCGATCCATTCAATACGAGCATCTCATGCGTCGCACGCGTTATCGTCGTCGTCGTCGTACGTGCAACCTGATGGTGATCTCTTCTCCTCGAAAGTCGAGCAATCGTCCGTCCTGATCGACGATGCGTATCGTTAAATCCGTAATGCTCCGTGCGACGATCGGCAGATAAATGATCTGCGTCGGCGTTTCCGATATCTTATATCCTGGCGGCACTCTCGGTGAAAATTCATGTATCATGTGCACGGGTTTACTGTTGCAGTACGCGCCCGCGGTCACGTTACACTCAATGCGGTTAATGTTCACGTTGATGATGTTAATCGGCATGTCCGATTCGTGCCACTGTCGCGGCTTCAGCACGCGGTACGATGAAAATCCCAGCGGTCCAATGTTGTTGAGTTTGCTAAAGTTTATTTTGTAGGCGCATTTAATCTCGCTTTTCATCGTACTGTAATTAGCGCGGAGCACTATCGGATATTTTTCATCTTCATCGTCGACGGGTCGCGGACGTTTTCGCGAAATTGCACGCCTCAAAAAATCATTTATGGCTTGAAGTTCGTACGATCCCTCGGGAATCGTAATTTTTTCCAAATCGTTGTCAAAGTAAAATTTATTATTCGAAGCATTCACGTTCGGTATCGTGTAATAAGTTTCAAAGTCCATTAGACCGAGCTCGTAATCGTCATCGCTCAAATCTATGGGTGGAAAGTAGTTTACGGCAAGGACACTGCTCTTTCCGGTCAACGTAAGCGTCAGCGACATGATGAAAGAAGCCGCTCAATGAATACTGAGTCCTCACGACACCTCGTCAAGCTTTAAATTCGCGCGTGTCGACTGTTCGGAGAAACCATAGACACATCTGTCCACAGATGTTCTGACCGTAACGTTGATAAGATGTGTGATTATATTCTATCGTCACACCGTCTCCGAAATACTGTGCCAGTTCTTTAGGCAGTCGAAGATCACCAAAACTGTCGAAATATACCACGTCATTTTCCCTTTTTGCATACGCCACCCAATGAGTGCCGGGACCCGTCGCATCATCTAGATTTACGATACCGCTCTCGTTTCGACGTACACCGCTTATCGGTAATGCGTTACGCATAAAAACACCTCTAAAGTATGGTACACGCATGCGTCTTGCCAGTTGATCCAATTGTACGTTTGTTGTCACACCCGTGGGCATTTTTAACGTTTTTTTTTTTTAACGACGTTTTTTTTTCTTTTTGGCTGTTACTCCCTGCCCGCGTTTGTACGGGGCGAGATACACTCCTCGCCCATACTTGTACGGAGCGAGATACAGTCCGCGACCTTCCATCGTGCGATTGTGGCGTTGTAGCTCCTCGAGCTGACGTCGCGCGGCTTTGCCATCGTTCACCACTTTTGCCACGCCAGCCGCTCCGCCGATCAAGGATCCGAGCGCGCCCAACATTGGTAGAATCGGCAATATGCCGCCGCGTTTTGCTGCCGGAAGTATCCGTTTTTTTTTCGCCGCCTTTTTCTTCGTCTTCGTTTTCATACCCATACCGATCTTCGTCTTGGCTTTCATCGCCGCCCAGACAGCTGTGGCTGCGGCTCTCTCACCGAGAGCGGAATCCCTCGCGACGATACGTCTTCGCGCTTTTTCGGCGAGAATCCGATCCGCCGCGTGTCTCTCCGCGAGATCGTTACTCCGAGAATACGCTATGTCGTGATCGCGGCACGCCGCGTCCAGTGGATTTATACCCTGATCGCCTCTCGCCAATCGCTTTTCCAAGTAAGTGCCCGGGCCGCAAAAGTGATAGCCGGGAATATGTAACTCGAAAGGAAGTGCGTTTATCGCACGATTCAGCAGTTTGCCGCCTTTTACGGATTCGCTCGACGCCGTTACTGACATGCGCCGCAATTCTTTATCAATGGCGGTGGACCGTCAATATGCGTTTGATGACACGGTAAATTATAATGTTCCAGGCACCGACGATGTTGTTGAATTTCGGGGTCCGCTCTAATATCTTCTGGAAGTTTATCCCACACATAATCTATGTAATTAGAAAACTGCCGCAGTAGAATGCTCTTCGGTATATACTTCAATTGTTCGACGGTTAAATCGTAAATATCACTGTCATCCGTCAGAAGCAAAAACATTTCGAATACTGAACGACTTGCGCACATATAAATAGGCACGTTCTCACGACTCCGTCATTGCATTTTTTGTTGCAAACATGTGGTTCGTGCAACAATCACCGACGATAAAAGTGACTAATTTCGACGACAGATTACGGTCGATGGGAGATAATGCGGAAAAGCAACGCAAGCGCGGTACGATGCTACCGAGTACTATACGTGCGATCGTTTGCGGCCCTTCGAATTGCGGTAAAACCAACGTTTTGATAAGTTTACTGGAAAGCCCACACGGTGTACGTTTCGAGAATGTGTATGTGTACTCAAAGTCGTTGCAACAGCCAAAATATCAGTACTTGGAGAATCTTATGACATCGATCGACGAAATCGGCTACTTTGCATTCTCCAATAACAGTGACGTCATTCCACCGAGCGAGGCGCGTCCAAACTCAATCTTCGTCTTCAATGACGTGGCATGCGATAAACAAGACGTAGTGAGAGAATATTTCTCGATGGGTCGACACTCCAACGTCGATTGCTTCTACCTCTGTCAATCGTATGCGAGAATACCAAAACATCTCATACGCGACAACGCCAATTTACTAATCCTGTTTAAACAGGATGGTACCAACTTGAAACATATGTACAACGATCACGTGAATACCGACATGTCGTACGATGAATTTTGTGCGTTATGTCGTGGTTGTTGGCAGCGCGAGTATGGATTCGTAGTGATAGACAAGGACAGCTCGTTTAATAACGGACGATACAGAAAAGGATTTAACGTGTTTGCAATACCGCGAAGTGGCTAGTCGTTACCGATACCTCGTTGTAGTCAAACGTGTGCGATCGACATTTCTTTCAACATGGCTGGGAGCAGTGAGCGCGAAAAGAGCGGGAGGGAGATTGAGAAAACGAGCGAATCCATCCGCAAGAAATATCGCGCTTTGAAGACCGGTAAAATCGAGAACGATATCGTGACGAAGACACCTCGGACCAATCATCGAGCCGCTGCAAAAAATCGTTGACAATTCTAGCGCGTACGCGATAAAAGATGAACCGGTGTCGCGTAACGATGACGTAGGGATTGAAATGCCGGCAGTCCAGAAACGTGAGAAAGATGCGATATGGAGTAAGATGAAGAGGAAACGAGTGGATCGCTCGTTAATCGAATCACCTAAATCTCCGAAGCGATATAGGTTAAACGACGGCGACGATGCACCGTTGACCTTTACACCGCGTGCGATGATCGAAAACGTACAACCGATGACGGCGACGACAACGAACGATATTCTCACGACTGCGAATGTTTTCGAAACTACGGACGATTCACTCGCAACAGTCGTTCAAGGTCAGATGCAAACGGTGGAGGGTCATGAAACGTTGCGTGATCATTTGGGTCCGCTTAGTCAAAAATACATCTTGCCTGTCCTACGTGGTGACAAAGAGAGCGGTATAGATAAAGTGTACAGCGTTTATCTCGGCAAGGATGAAATGATGCTCGGTAGCAAACGTTTCGACGTAGACGACAACGATAACATACTCGTTGACGGTGTGAAATACATCGGTACGCCCGGTCTTTACGAGCTGATTTTCAAGAAAATTCCCAACGATGACGAGTACACGAAAGACGATATGCGAAAGTACAAAAATATACTGTTAACGACTAATGTGCATAGACGCAATCACAATGCTGACGGTCAACTACGGAGCAACAGGGGATACAAGTACAAAGATGTAATCGCACCGTTACTACCGATTGGAAAGAAGAAATCCAGAGGAGGATTACCTCGTGCTATGACGTTAAACGACAACGCGATCGATCACGTACACTGGGATGATCCCAACGAGCTAGTGGATCGCCTGCGATTGCTCGAAGCTTCGCGCCAAGCTGGTCACAACGCTCACGACAACAAGATACTGTCGATCATCGAGGAACTTCGCGAAGCTGGTCTTATTATAAATTAGCTGACGCATCGTCAAAACGAATCAGTCGATCGGTGTTCTTACTCGAAAAATGTCGTCAATCAACAAATTCGGACTATTTGAACGCAGAAATGACGCAACAGTTGACAATTCGCATCATTGGAGCAGATTGATGAGAAATTATATTCGTGATAACGCGTTGTGCCGCGTCGCTATGGACTATGATGCAAAGTCGCGCAAGATTTGCTGCGTAGCGCAGCCTGAGGCCGATACACTTAAGCCCCCAGCCACTCCTTGCCCCCCATAACATCGGGGGGGCTGTATGTTGTTTTCCCCCCCTCCTAACATCTGGGGGGGATTTGGGGGAGAGTACTACCGGCCGGCCGAGAGCGGGGGCTCTCGGTCGCGCTGAACCCCCCAGCGTGGTGGAGGAGGAGCCGCTGGTCACGGCTCCTCCTCCAAATTACGGGTAGAGGCCCGTACGGACTTCATCCGTGCGGGCCAGCCCGAGAGGGGGAGAGAAGCATGCCTTTAGGCGATTCCTCTCCCCCTCTCATTAAGGGCTAAGTTCGTTTGACCCGGGGGGGTTTTAGTGGGTATGCCGGCTAAATACGGTGAGTCCCACATAACCCGAGGGGTTCCCCCGAACCCCTCGGGTATCCATAAAGGATTTCCCCCTCGACAACAAAAAAAGGGGGGGTCGGCGTAGGGGGGGTACGGTCCCGGCCCCCCCTACGTCGTCATCGAACGACGGGCGGTGTGGGGCGTGCATCGCAGGCGCCCCACACTATCGGGCGACTGCGAGGGACGACGTGGCCTTCCGGACATTAGTCCGGGGTGCCCTGGAGTGGCTCCTCCGCTTCTTTGAGGAGGGGGAGCCCAGGACGAGGTGTGGGTGCTCGGGGGGACTTGTCCCCCCGAGTGTCCCGGGAGGCGTAGGATCCCGGACTTATTCCGGGTCCTACGCCTCGGTAGTTAAAGGTGGGGGGAGGTCTGCGTCCTTTAGGACGATTGGAACGCAGACCCCCCCGGAGGATAGTGCCCCCCCCCCAGGTGCTTTAAGTGCCTGGGGAGGGGGCACATTAGACGGAGGTGTCCCTCCACTGCCGACCGAGGCAATTGTTGCCTTAGGTGGAGGGGCACCGTGTTGGGCAGTGTGTGGCTAAGGCCGCACACTGCCCAAAGTGTGCTGAGGAGGGGCTTCCCGCCTCCCACCGAATAGGTGGGGGCGGGTGCCCGGTGATCCCTCCCCGTAAGGGGAGGGGGAGAAAAAGGAGGAGAAAGGGAAAAACTATTTCTCCTCCTTTGGCGGAGACCGTGGGGACTCCTGGAGTCCCCATGGAGGTGGACGTGGGAGAAGGGGTGCAACCTCCCTCCCTTTTCATAGAGGAAGGTGGAGGTGGGGAAGAGAAATCTACCCCCCTCCCCTTGGAGATAGTTGGGTGAGAGGGGGAGTCATCCTCCCTCCCTTCTATGGAGGTGGGTGAGGACAGGGGGGAGGAATCCCTCCCCCTCTCCATGGAGGTGATTGGGGGTGAGGGGAAGAGATCTCCCCTCCCCTCCATGCAGGCGGATGGGGGAACGGGGGAGAGTTCCCCCTCTTCTCCCACGAAGGTGAAGGCCCCTAGATTAGATGGGGCTCCCGTGGGTGGGGCCCCTGTGGGTCCTGTGTCGGTGAAGGAGGATGGGGGAGGAACGGGAGACGTAAAACTCTCCCGCCTCCTCCCCACGGTCACCCTTGAGAGGGTGACCAATAAGGAGGTGGGGGCGGTGTCCCTTTCGGACGCCGTCCCCCCGGCCGTTATGGCCAGGAGTAAACCCAACCCCTCCGTTGTGAGCCACCTTGCCGTGGTGGAGGGGCTCCCCTGGGAGAGATCCCAGGGGTCTAAGAGCTCACACATGGAAGGAAAACCATGTTAAAAAACCCGGGCAGGTCGGGCTCGTGAGGAGGGTTATCCCAGCCGACCTAGGAGTGGAGTCTCCGATGTAACCTCCCGTGGAAGACAACCACGTTAAAAAATTACATTTCTATGGATTGAGATGTTTAGAAATATGATGAACGTACCGCCCCAGGGGTCTCGGAGCCCCAGGGGCCGGCGTGGGGGGGGGTAGAGTCCCGGCTCTCCCCATGTCGTCATCGGACGACGGGCGGTGCGGGGGGTGCGACGCAGGCTTCCTGCACTATCATGCTATTGCGGGGTGTGGAGGTGTCCTCCGGACCTTGGTCTGGAGGTTTGTGGAGAAGTTCCTCCTCTTCCTAGAGGAGGAACTGGGTGATCAGAGGTGTGCGTGCTCGGGGGGTTCCGTCCCCCCGAGACGCTCTGGAGGCGTAGGCCCTTCTGGGTCTTACGCCTCGGTGGTCCGAGGCGGGGGGAGGCCTGCATTCCGTTCTGTCGGGACGCAGATGTCCCCGGAGGTAAGTGCCCCCCCCAGGTGCTATAAGTGCCTGGGGCGGGGGCACATCAGAAGATGGTGCCCGTCCACCGTCGACCGGGGCAGTTCCTGCCTTCGGTGCGGCGGGGACGGGCACCATGTGGGGGCGTGTGCGGCGCCGGTCGCACACTGCCCCCAGTGTGCAGACGCCGGGCTACCCGCTCGCCACCGGATCGGTGGGAGCGGGTGCCCGGTGGTCCCTCCCCGTCGCGGGGGAGGGAGGAGGAAACGGAGGAAGGGGAGGGGGGCTTCACCCCCCTCTCCGGGCGTACCTGGGGAGGCCCCGATAGGCGGGAATATTCCTTCACAGGTGGAGAGAATGGAGGTGGTGGGCTCTCCCTCGCGGGAGAGTCCACCCCTCCGGGTAGATTCTCCCATGGAGGTCGCTGTCGAACCTAGCGATTCATTCGCTGGGACGGTGGTGGCCTCCATGGGAGTGGATGTTGAGGGGCCCCCTTCCGGGGTCCCTATGGTGTTGAATGGCGGAGAGGGGGGGAGCCCCCTCTCCTCCCTTTGGAGGTTGGTGGGGAGGAGGGGGAGGGATCTCCTCTTCCCCCTGTGGAGGCTAACGGCGGGGGAGAGGGTGACGTCAAACTCTCTCTCGTCCCCGCTGTCAGCCTCGTTAGATTGGAGGTTGGGGCGGCGTTGAACGCCGTCTCTTCCCCTTTGGCCGGTAAGGCCAAAGGGAATAGGAGGAAGGGAAAAAAGGGAGGAGTCGAGGCTTCCCCTAAGGACGTTGACGGGGTGGGGTTGGTAATCCCCCCCTCCGATAAGTCTGGGTTGTCTAGCAGAGGGGGGCGATGGATGGTGCAACGAGGCCTGTTGCCATTGCACTTCTCCACCGCCCCCTCTCTTGGGAGGGTTGGCCGGAGGTGAGCCACCTCCAGGACGTGGAGAAATATAAACATATTCCCCCGCCTAACGGGGCAATGTTCAATTTTCTCCAGAGGACGGTCAGTCAGCGGGACAGCAGAGTCGCGGGTGGCCTCGCCTTCATCGAGGGGGGGGACGAGGGGATTCAACTCCTCGCCACTGTCCTCCCCCTCGGGCGGGCGAGTGCCGAGTGTATAATGCGTGACGCTGAGGAAATTGCACTGGAGTACCCCGCTTGGTGTCTCCAGTGTATTCTGGAGAAGGTGCCTCTGGGCCAAGGCTCGGGGGCATCAGTTGCTGTTAAGTCGGGAGATTCGGGGAGGGTAAAGGCCTCCGGGAGCCCCTCCCCCGATTTCTGTGTAGAAGCGAACCGCTTCTTCGTCGAGGGATGGAAGGAGGGGGAGGATCCTCCCCCCCCAGTTCTCCACCCCAAGAAGACGAAGAAGCGGGGGGCAGGGGCCCCCAGTCGCCTTTAGCCCCACCAACATCCGGGGGCGGCCCCTCCCTCCTAATATCTGGGAGGGGCGGGGGAAGGTCGAGGTGACCCGGCCTTCCCCAGTTTAGAGTATCATTATACCGGGGAGGGAGTACTATTACGAGACCCTGGCACTCCTTCCCCCCGAGATCGAGGCCTCCAAGTAAATTGGAGGCCAAGCCAGAGGGGGAGCTGGATGAATGCCATTTGGTGATGCCCAGCTCCCCCTCTTTAATGGCTAGGGATGGTCACCCCCAGGGGTTTTAGTGGGTATGCCGGAGGGGAATTTCTTTCCCCTCCGGTGAGTCCCACATAACCCGTAGAGGTCCCCCCGGGCCTCTCGGGTATCCATAAAGGATTTCCCCTGGGTAATCAAAAAAAAAAAAAAAAAAGGAGTAAACCCAAGGGGGGGCCATGGTCCCCTCCAAGGGTGTTGATAAGGGGGGGCCACGGTTCCCCCCAAGGCGGAATTGCCTTTGGCGGCGGATGGGGAGGGGTCGGAGGGGGCTGAATCTTCGGCCTCCTTCGCACTCTTCTACCGTTGTCCCGTCGTCATGGGTAGTTTTGAAGAGGTGGCGACCGCCTATGAGCACGGCACCGTTCCCCCACACCCTAGGGTGCTTTGGGAGATGGTCGTGGGGGCGGTTAGGAGTAGGGACCCCCGAGTGGCCGGGGGTCTTCGGAGGATTAAGGGGGGACGCTGGGACAAAGTTTTTGGCCACTGTCCTCCCCGGGGATCTGGCAGCGTCGACGATATTAAGGGCGCCGTCACGAAATTGGCAACGGAGCATCCCGGCTGGGAGCTCCGTTGCCACGTGACGGGGCGTAGGGGTCGGCGCTCCAGGTCCCCTGTTAAAGTCAAGTCGGGGGGCAGCTTAACACCAGCACCCCCCGACTATAGATTGCAGGCGAATCGTTTCTTTGTGGGGTTGGAGGGAGGGGAGGATCTTTCCTCCCCCCAGATCTCCACCCCAAATCAAAGAAACGAAAAAAGAAAGGGCAGCTGGGGGCGGGGGCCACCAGTTGTCCTTAGCCTCATTTCCATCAGGAGGCGGTCCCCCTCCTAACATCTAGGGGGGGCGGGGGAAGGTTGTGGTGACCCAACCTTCCCCGGAGTTCGGTAGTTAATCTGGGGGGGAGTTTTTTGCTCCCCCCCAGGATAGGGGCCGTTTTCTCGGCCACGCCCGAGGGGGCAGGAAGAAATGCCTCTGGCGATGCCCTGCTCCCCCTCCTTATGGGCTAAGGAAGGTCACCCTCAGGGGTTTTAGTGGGTATGCCGGAAGGGAGACTCTCTCCCTTCCGGAGAATCCCACATAACCCTGGGGACTCCCCCGAGTCCCCAGGGTACTTATAAAAAGTTTCCCCTGAGTTATCAAAAAAAAAAAAAAAAGCCCATAGAGAGGGGTGGGTGGGCATCACCAGTGGTATTCATCCACCCACCCCTTGGGCTGGTCGTCTGGGACGACCTCTTCTTGGGGGGAGAGGAAGACAGAACTTCCCCTCCCCCATTGTCTGTCCTAACGGGGAAGGCCCGACACCCCGAGACCTTCCCCCGCCCCTCCCGGATGCTGTTGGGGGGGCCGTGGTGACCCAGAGGCCCCAGCCTCTGGGACGACCACCCCACCGGGAGGGAGAGAGTAATGGTTCTCCCTCCCGGTTAACTTTACCTGATGGGGGGAGGGATTTAAAGAGATCCCTCCCCCCAGGAGGGAACTCCCTGTTTTTGCTTAGAGCACTCGAGCATGAGTGCCCCCGGGAGTTCCCCCCAACCTCTCATCTCCGCACGCCTGACGAATCAGGCGTGCGGGCTAAGAAAAGGGGGTGAGGAGGCCCCCTCGGTATGCCAGGCAACCAACCAGTGGTTGACCGGCGTGAGGGGGACCTCCTCTCTGCTAAAGAGGTGCACCGAAGTGCAAACTACCCTGAGAGGTGTTGGCGGGGTCCCCCAGCTACGCTAGGGGGACCCCGTCGCTATCAAGGGCGCAGGTGCGCCATTCGACGATGGGGGATCCGCCTGACCCTCCTTAAAGTAGGAGGGGGCGGATCCCCGTTGTCATCGTCGTCGCCCTCGGAGGGGGAGGATGGAGGCACTACCTCCACCTCCCCTCTCCTAATGCGTTCAGCTATCTCCTTCTGCGACATAACTTTGCCGCAGAAGGAGATGAACGCTGCCCATTTATCCTCTCCCTCCAGGATCTTGGGAATAATTCCCTGGAGGGAGAGGTCTGCGGTGCCGATCACATCGGTCAGGGCCCGGCGCTCTGTATCCCAGGCGGGACAGTCCTTCAGTGTATGAAGCGCCGAGTCCCTGCCGGCCGCGCAGTGATGGCACCGCGTCGTGCGCTCTTTCCCGATGCGACGCAGGTAGGACCCGAAACATCCGTGGTCCGTTAACACCTGCGTCGCATGGAACGTCAGTCCGCGTCCGCGCCTATCTACCGACTCGGATAGATAGGGCCGGATGGCGTCGATGGTCCACTTGCCCGCCGAGGCGCTCCACAGGGAGGCTTCCCAAGCCTCCACAGCGCCTTGGCGGGCTCTCTTCCGTATCCTGGCCACGGTCCCTGGAGCTAAACGGGCCCGCCCCACACCGCCCGGCTTCCTCGTGCGCCGATATACCTCGGCGCACGCGTTGGCCGAAAAAACGATGGGGACGAGACCCACCAGGACCGTGGCTGCCGCGTGCGACGTGGTGCAATAGGCCCGAGCCGCGCGAATAGCCAGCCGCCGCTGCACTCGCTGTAGGGCAGCTTTAATCTTGCGGCTGGCCGCCGCGGCCTTGGACCAAACCGGTGCTCCATACAGGAGCACCGATTGCACCACGTTAGCGTACAGTCTACGCACGCGGCCCCCCGGACCACCGACGTTCGACAGGAGGCGGCCTAGACTGACCGCCATCCTGTCTGCTTTGGGGGTTACCTTGTCAAAGTGTTTGACGAACCCCCAAAGCCCATCCAAAGTGAGGCCCAAGTACTTCATAGTAGGCCCCACCTGGACGCGGACCTCCCCCACCCAAAGTTGGATGAGGGGAGGCTGCCCCTTCTCTTTGCTGTAAAAGAATATCGCTTCGGTTTTCGCGGGGGCAACCTCCAAACCCATGCGGCTGATAGAGCGCACGACGGCGTGGACGGCGTCATTTGCGCCGTCACGCGCCTCTACCCAAGTGCTCCCCCGGGACAATACTAAGGTGTCGTCTGCGTAACAAAGCAAACGACTGCCCCAGAGGAGCGCCGTGCGGAGCACCCTGTCGTAAGCGAGGTTCCATAGCAGGGGCCCCAACACAGACCCCTGCGGAACCCCGCAGTAGGCAGGCCTACAGGCTGCCAGCTCCACTCCCAGTCTCTTCGTGGGAGGCGAGGAGGGGTGCAAGTAGGGGGAGGAACACTGTGCGTTGGGGGGCACCGGTAGTATGCCGGTTGCGTTCCCGGGGTCCCCCAACAACGCACGAGGAGGGCCACCGTAGGGTTTTAGCCGGTAAGAGTCCGGCATAACCTGCTCCCTCCCCCGGGGGAGCGGGTATCCATGAGGATTTCCCTACGTAAAAAAAAAAAAAAAAAAAGGCTGCCAGCTCCAGTTTGTTGGTGAACTGGAGCTCCCTGTCGCGGAAATAATCCTGGACAATGTCCACCAAATATTGGGGGAAGCCATGGTACTGCATGGCTTCCCCAATGGCCTCCCAGGGGAGGGAATTAAAGGCGTTGACGATGTCGAGTGACACCGCCAACGCCACGTCTCCCTCCCCGGTAATTTGGTCCGAGAAGGCCTTGAGTGACATAATTGCGTCAGTCGTTGACAGGTCCTCCCGGAACCCAAATTGGCCCCGACTAAGGTCGGGACCATTCCGCGACAGGTGCTCGACGAGTCGGCCGGCAATGATTCTTTCAAAGAATTTGCCGAGCTCGTCGAGCAGGCAAATCGGCCTGTAGGCCGAGGGTGCGTCCGCCGGCTTTCCCTCCTTGTGGAGAAGCACGAGCCTCGCTTGTTTCCACAAGGAGGGAAAGGTGCCCGTCCTGAGGCAGGTATTAAAGAGACGCCTCAGGCGGGCACCTACTTCACCAAGTGCCAGGGCCCAGACTCGACCAGGAACCCCGTCCGGGCCGGGGGCCTTTCCTTTGGCCCCCAATTTCCTCGCGGCCCGGACGAACTCCTGATCGGAGACCTCGAGCTCCGGAGACCAGGGGGGAGGCGGACCCTTCAGAGGGAGATTAACATCCCTCCAGGGAAAAAGAGCCTCCACCACCCGCTCCAGAAACTCGGGGTCTATCGTCTGCGTCGTTGGGGGCGCCGCCGGACGTAAACGATTAAGTACGATCCGGTACGGTCGCCCCCAGGGGGGGTCGAGTTCTTCTATTAACTTCTCCCAGGCCCTGACCTTGGCCGTGCTGATGGCACTGGAGGAACCCCTGCCAGCAATGTGGCCGCGTCGAACGAAACCGTTCTATAGGCTGCTACCACTCTCAGAGCCGCAAGCCTCTGCGCCCGCTTCAAAATTGCCCGCTTAGCCTCTGACCGGTCCACCTCGTTATACCACACCGGGGCAGCATATAGCAATATTGACATTATTACTGTTGAAGTTGGCGCTCTAGCCATGTTGAAGTTGGCGCTCTAGCCAATAATCTAAAAGTCCCTAGACAGGAAGATCCGTTAATGTATTACTATATCTTTTTTTTTTATATACACAGACTCGCTTATAAGAGAAGACTACTTTATATTGTAACAAAGATTCAGATTGTACTGTTTATTGTTTGGCATTAAACTGTGTGTTTCAATACGTAATTGAGTGAGTGGCCGCTCTCAAATTATTCAAAAACCCATAATAAACTAACAGGTTATGGACCCAGATCATCCATTCACTGTGACACAATAGAAATAAGGTTAAGCACGGTCCTACTCGAGTCAATCTTTTTTGATAACCGGTCAGAGGTTAGTTTTTCTTTTTTCTTTGGGAACCTCGATCATTGCAAGACGACCGAAAGTGGATAAGTTAACGTTGCCAAAATTCAATGGACACGAATTCAGTGTTTGAAAGTTCCAAATGGAAACGGTTCTTGAGTTTCAATGTCTGATGGGTGTAGTTGATGGTACTGAGCTTAAACCAGAAAATGCAGTAGCCGCAGATATATGGCTAAAGAACGATAAAAAGGCTCGCATGTTAATTGGTCATGCATTAGAATCAGCACAAGTTTGTCAGGTTATGAATTTAAAAACAGCTAATGAAATGTGGATGCGATTACTATCATTGTATGAACTAAAGAATTTGACGTCAGTTCATCTTTTACTACAAAAATTCTTCGAGTATAAAATGGAACCAGGAACGAGTATCGCTACTCATGTTTCAACGATAGAGGAAATGGCAAGGCAGCTTGAGGATCTTGGCCATAAGCAATCAGAAATATCACTCGTAACAAAGGTATTGCACTCGCTACCAAGCAGTTTTCGACATATTATCAGTGCCTGGGATTCAATGCCACAAAATGAACAGACAATGACAAATCTTCTTCCACGTTTACTCAAAGAAGAAATGCTTAATGTCAGCATGTCCAAATTAAAAATCGAGGATAATGATTCCGTAGCGTTATACTATGGCAAGCATAAAAGGAATACAAAAACAAACAGAGACACTTCAGCTAATGAACAAAAATATAACAAAATAAAATTCAGCGGACATTGTCATTACTGTAAGAAAAAGGGACATAAGATATCTGACTGCCGAAAGTTACAAGCGGAAAAGAAACAGGAACAGGCAAATTCGGCCAGTGTTAAGCCAAATGGAGAAAAACCAGCAGCTTTCTCAGCAATACATTCATCATCGGTTAATCAACAGGATTTATGGTTTGCTGATTCAGGCGCCAGTGAGCACATGACGAACAGAAAGGAATGGTTTGAAACCTTTCAACCATTGAGCAAAGGAGAGATGAATATAACTCTTGGCAATGGGCAAATAGTACACGCAGCTGGACGCGGGAATATTCGCATTGAGTCAATTGTTCAAGGTAATAAATTTGAAAATATTTTAACTAATGCTCTGTATGTTCCAGGTATCAACAAAAATTTATTTAGCATTGGATCAGTTACTGATAAAGGTATAGAGGCTAAACTAGTAAAAGACAAGTTGATTCTGTATTTAAATAATCAGAAAAGAGCTATTGGAAAAAGGATCACTAACAAGCTATATGTAATGGATTGGACTGTAAAGATACCGGTTGAATCAAATTACGCAAGTTCAAAAACATGTTCTTTGAATACTTGGCATGAACGTTTTGGACATATCAATTTTCAGACTCTTAAGGAAATTTCTCAAAGCGTAACAGGTTTTAATTGCGTTGATGTTAACAGCAATAATAACAATCGATTCTGTGAAACATGCATTTTTGAAAAACAAAGTCGGAAGCCATTTAATGAATCAACGAATCGAGCAAAAGCACCTGGAGAACTGATTCATTTTGACATTTGTGGTCCAATGTCGGTGGACTCAATCAGTGGCGACAAGATAATGGCAATGTTTGTTGATGATTACAGCGGCTTGATTATTACAAAACCAATGAAAGCAAAGAATGATGTAGTTGAAGCTATCGAAAATGTATTAGCTATTGCATCTGCTAGCGGACACCAGATTCGTCGTATGAGATCGGACAATGCAAAAGAATTCACATCAAATGAAGTCAAGAAGTTAATGCGAACCAACAAAATAATACAAGAGTTCTCAACAGCTTATTGTCCACAACAAAATGGTCGTGTCGAAAGACAAAATCGAACCATTGTTGAAATGGCTAGAAGTATGTTAGCAGCGGCAGATCTACCATTAACTCTATGGGCGGAAGCTGCAAGGACTGCAACACATATCAAAAATCGTGTTCCTCTTAAACGACTTAATAATCGAACACCAATTGAAATGTGGACTGGAAAAATACCGGATGTTAGCTACTTTCGTATCTTTGGAAGTAAAGCCTACAAGTTGATAGACAAACAATTCAGAACAATTGATAAAGAATCCAGTTTATCATCGTCGAACTAAACATATCGATATAAAGTATCATCATATCCGACAGACAGTAGAGAACCATCAGTTAGACGTTCGACATGTAGCAAGCAAGGAGCAACTAGCTGATTTGCTGACAAAGCCATTAACTCGCGACAAATTTATAGCTAATCGAAATCTTATTAATTTAACATAGTTATTGACTATAACGAGTGAGAGTGTTGAAGTTGGCGCTCTAGCCATGTTGAAGTTGGCGCTCTAGCCAATAATCTAAAAGTCCCTAGACAGGAAAATCCGTTAATGTATTACTATATCTTTTTTTTTTATATACACAGACTCGCTTATAAGAGAAGACTACTTTATATTGTAACAAAGATTCAGATTGTACTGTTTATTGTTTGGCATTAAACTGTGTGTTTCAATACGTAATTGAGTGAGTGGCCGCTCTCAGATTATTCAAAAACCCATAATAAACTAACAATTACCGCGTGGTATGTCCTTCTTATTCTCTTGCACGGACCGCGCAGGTTGGGCATCAGCCTGCTCAATGCACGAGTCACACTTAGTGCCCTGTCAGCGGAGTAATCGCAATGTGCCCGGAACGACCATCCCGAGTCGATAATCAAACCCAAGTATTTCATTTGCCGTGTTGTGTACAAGGTCTTTTGTCCAACAATGTAAGGGTGTCTCCTGTTCGATCCGAAGATGACCGCGGCCGTTTTATCCGCTGAAACGCTCAACCCCATGGTCGCCAGGATTTCCAACACTCGACCGACCACCCCACTTGCTCGTGCCACCGCCTCGTTCGCGTTTTTGCCTTCCACCAAGATCAAAGTATCATCCGCGAAACATACGATGGAACATAATACGGCCCTCGCCGCGGAAGTTTGCTCTTAGGACCCTGTCAAAGGAGAGATTCCACAAGAGGGGACCCAACATTGAACCCCTTGGGGAACCCCTGCCCTCACTTCCCTGCTGCATACACGGCCCCTGCGGTCAGTGTACGACACACTACGCCCCTCAAGGCAGCTCGTAATAACTCTAACTAAATACGCCGGGAATCTCTTAATTCTAATAAGAACATCTCTGATCACTCTGTGCGGTATCGAGTTGAATGCGTTTTTGATATCAAGGCTTACCGCCATCGCCACCCTCCCGCGCGCGACCGTGTTCTTGGTAAGTTCCTTTAGGCGCCGCGTCCGCTGTTGAGCGGTCTCTTCGAAAGCCGTATTGGTCGGTGTGTAAATCCACTCTAGAGCTGCTCTCCATGTGGTTTTCAAGCCTTCTGACAATTATCCTCTCGAAGATCTTACTGCTATCGTTAATAAGACATATAGGGCGGGCCTTGGGAACCTTGTTATACTTGATGGGAGCATTATCCTTTGGAATCAGAACCAGATTCGCTCCTTTCCAGGTCGACGGAAAGCGGCCAGATCTCAGACATGCCGTGAAGCACTCGGTCACTTGATCAAGGAGTATAGCTGGAGCTCTCCTCCACACGGACAGGCCTATGCCATCCGGTCCAGGTGCGGCCCCCGGTCGGCTCCTCGCATGACACGCCCAGTGTACCTCCTCGCGCGATACTTCGTACTCTATTCTCCACTCGCAGGCGGCCTCGTTTCTTCTTCTTCCGCAGCCCGCCGCTCCCGCCGGGAAAAGCTGGTCCAGTAATTGCCTCATAGTTCTTGGTTAAAGAGCCGCCGCCATATTGGGAGATGTTTGCCTCAGCCTATTCAAGACCATCTTGTATGGACGACCCCACATGTCCTTGTTGAGGGAGTCCAGCAATTCCTGCCACGCCGCCGATTTAGCCTTGGCAATCGCCACCTTCATATCGTGTTTGGCAGCTTTGTAGCGGCGTTGTTGAGCCGCTAGACTTTCTTGAAAGGGTCCGCTCTTCAGTCGCGTCCAGGCGCGTCGCATCCTTACACACCTTGATCTCAATTCAGCTATTTCAGGGCTCCACCAATGAGCCTGCTTGGGGTGGTTTCCATTTTTCAGTCTTGGGGTCGAGGCGCACACCGCTCCTCCCATGACACGGTCGATCCAGGAGCCCGGTCCGTCGGGCGCCTCCAGCACCTCCAACGGGACTGGGTCGCGGCAATTCCACTCAAGACAAGCTCTGTATATATCCTGGTTCATTTCGCGAGTGTTAAATCTCTTGTTAACTATCTTGGGTCTATTTACAGTTCTGGCATTTATATCAAAGGCTATATACATGTGATCAGACAGGGACTCCGTGCCCTCCAGGACCCTCCAGTTAAATACCTTATTAGTTAGGCCAGGACTTATCCACGTTAGGTCAATTATGGAACTACCCTGATGTCGGACGCAAGTAGCGACGCTACCCTCATTAGCTAGTCTCAGATCATATTTAGCCGCCCATTCGAAGATCATATCCGCCTTCCAGTCATTTCTCCTGGATCCCCAACAGCGGGAGTGCGCGTTGAAGGCCCGCATATCATGATGTTATTGTTACCAGCCGCTCGGGTGATCCCGTCCAACTCGTCCACAAAAGCCCTGTAGGAGCCCCTGTCTAAATTTGGAGAAACGTAACACGAGACCAGGCAAACCGACCCATACCCGACCGCCATCGAGGACGAGCCTCTCGCAACCAGCACCGGAGGTCCCCCGCTGCCGGTCGTTTTTATCGCCACTCCAGCCAGTCCGTTTTCGGATAAAAAGGATAACGACGCCGCCCTAGTCCGTCCCGGCTCCAATACCGCGCACAACTCTATGCGTCTCTCCCTCATAGTTTGGACCATCAAGTCTAACGCAGCCGGGCTGCGATTAACGTTAATTTGGAGCACGCGCATCGCCATCGGAGTTACCTGATGTCCGCAATCGCCCAACTCTAAGCTGGGCAGGTCCAGTCTTGCTCACAGCTTCACAGTACGCTGGGCAATTGTATGTGCCCAGTCTGTGTTCAGACATCTTCCCGGCCTCTTTGCAGATAGCACAGTTCATTTGTGCTTGGCATGTTCTGGCACTGTGCTCAGCCTCTCCACACCTGAAGCATGCACTCCTTCTATCCACGTTTACCCAGCAGTTGTTCCTCACATGGCCATACTGCCAGCATTTGAAACACTGCATGGCCTGGCCTGCAATAGTTCTACTCTAGCCACGGTCCATCTTACGAACAGTTTCCCTGTGTCTGCGAGTGCTAGTGCCGCCGACAGCGGACACTGGATCCACATCGATCCGAGACCATTGCTCATCGTACGAATACCAGTGGTTTTAATTCGGCTGAGTTTACAGCCTCCCCTGACGGCTACAATCCCCATCACCTCCTCTGCCGTCGCCGAGCTGTCGAGTCCGATGATGCGAATCTCCCCCGTTTTGATTGGCCGTTTAACATAAGCTTCTTGGCCAAGGACCTCTCTGATCGTGTTGGCTAACACATCCGCCTTAGCAGCCCCATCCGGCCCCAGGACTTCGATTACAAGACCCCCGTTTTGCGCGCGTCTCAATTTTGTGGCACCCTCGCACATCCCAATCTCCTTGAGGTCAATATTTTCCCTCGCCTTCTTGAGAGCGTATGAAAAGCCACTGTTCGCTCCAGTAATCGTGACTGCCGCATTACGAGGAAAACGTCTCCTTTTAGTCACATTATCTTCATATCCTTTTGGTGCTCGATTTACGATGACTCCACGCATCACAAAATTGCCAGATGGTTTGGACGGCGTCGGTCGTCTGTCTCCACTGCCGGTCGGTTTTTTGAATCCGTGGCTTCCGATTATCGGTATTGCCCCTCCTGGGTTTCCAGTTTTTGTCCGGTTGTTCATCACCATCCTTCTGCCTCTCTCCTCTAAGATGCTTTCTCTTTTCCCTTGGAGCGCAAGTATCTCTTTGTCCAGTTCATGTAATGACTCGTCAATCCTGGCTGTGGAGGGAGCCGTCCAGATGTTGTCGTTTAGCACATTATTTTCTGCCCTTCTTGTTGGTAGCGTCGGGAAATGAAATTCATCATACCAATAGCTTTCAGATTCCGTCGTTCCCGGCATATCCTCTGTCGACTCTCCAGGCCTCTCGGAAAGCTTTCTATTTCCTACTAGGGGAGGCGTTCCCCTCTTACTCGTCTCGTTTCTACACATGGCTACCTCGACGGTCTTTTTGAGCTGGGCCATTTCTGCCTCCATCTCTTTCATCCGGTCCTTCATAACCTTAAGCTGACTCTTGATTATTTCAAGTTCACTCTTTATTTCCAGATTCCTCCTTCGTAGCTGTACTACATTTCCTTCCTCGTTGATCCGCGAAGCCATAATGCCAAATACATCTTTGACCAAGGCTAGAGATTTCCTCATCCTACCAGAAATGCCTCCTTGAATATTTTTGCATTTCGAACGCATTTCCTGCACATTTTCGATATCTTCTAATCCCAACTTAAGCAGCGCCTCAGTATCCAAGTTTTTAATCGCCGTGCTAGCCGAACCTCTTGGTCCAGATAAAAGGGAGGAATCCGATGCTTCTAGATCACACCCGGATTCGTTCAAAAGGCCTGACACCGACCCGTCCTCATCGTCGGTCTCTACCCTCATCTTCCTGATGATCTTTTTTACCGAATGTGGGGGAGGTGGACATGACCCCCATTCCTCTGAAGAAGATTTGTCAGGCGACACTTTTGCCTTCCTTTTGTTTCTGGCCAAGCTAGACTTCCGCTCTGCAGTGTTATCAGAACGTAGCCTGCTATCACTGTTTCCCCCTCGCATCGTATTATTATTATCCCCGGTAGTATCGACCAAGATGGCCGCGGAGGGGTCCCTGGGATCGAGCCCCCCCCTCATCAGCGGTAGCCATATCCACCAGGGAGCCCGCCGGTGACTCCCTGGATTGCCCTGCGCCATTTAACGACGACTGCTGCTTGCAGGGACGAGACCAGCAGGAGGTCGACCCCCCGGCATCCGAGAACCAAGAAGCGGTGATCGCTTCCTATTAAAATTGATCATCATGAGGTAATCTATATTTGGTTTAAGCAGTTCAATCACCTGCGGGGGAATTGCACGATGAGAAACTAGTAGCCCACAGTCCGCGCTTGGAGCCCCGTCACTCCGTAGTGGCTGTTGTTTAACCAAAACTCCTAATTTGGAGGTTTGTACGATCGAACATCAAAAAGCTTCTAAGTGGGTATGGAAAACCCACATATGAAGGTGGACCGTATGGACCGACCCTTTTTTTTTTTAGTAACCCAGCGGAAACCTTTTATAGGTACCCTGGAGACCCGGGGGAGTCTCCAGGGTTATGTGGGAGTCACCGGAAGAAAGAATAAATCTCTCTTCCGGCATACCCACTAAAACCGCTGGGGGTGACCTTCCTTGGCCCGTAGTGGGGGAAGCAGGGCATCGCCAGAGGCATTTCATCCTGCTCCCCCCGGGGCGTGGCCATTACTGGCCCCTATCCTGGGGGAGGGAGTTAAACCTCCCTCCCCAAATTAATTACCAAACTCGGGGAAGGTCCGGTCACCGGAAACCTTCCCCCCGCCCCTCCTGGATGTTAGGAGGGGCGGCCGCCTCTTGGTGGAATGAGGCTAGGGACAACTGGGGGCCCCCGCCCCCAGCTGCCCCTTCTTTTTTTGCATCTTCAGTTTGGGGTGGAGGTCTGGGGGGAGGGAAGATCCTCCCCCTCCTCCAACCCCTTCACGAAGAAGCGATTTGCCTGGGTCCTAAAGTCGGGGGGCGCTGATGTTGTGCTCCCCCCCCGACTTGGCTTTAACAGGGGACTCGGAGCGCCGACCCTGATGCTCCGTCACATGGCAACGGAGCTCCCACCCGGGATGCTCCGTTGCCAGTTTCGTGACGGCACCCTTAACGTCGTCGACGCTACCGGATCCCCGGGGGAGGACAGTGGCCAGGAACTTTATTTCCTTGGCCCCCCCCCCCCAAAATCATTCGCAGACCCCCGGCAACCCGGGGGTCTCGGCGTCTAACCGCCTCCACCACCCTCCCCCATAACTCCGTAGGGGCCGGGGGGATGGTGTCATTTGTCAAGGCGGTGATCATCTCATCGATGGTGCCACCCTTGACGGAGGAACGGTGGAAGAGAGAAAAAGAGACGGAGTACTCCGCCTCCCCCGACCCCTCCCTCCCCGCCGCGGATGACCCCACCAGAGGAGTCGGCCCCAGTAGTGTGGCCGACGACCCTTTCTTCCTGGGAGGGGGGGCCCCCCTCGGCTCACCGCCTTGGGAGGAGCCTTGGCCCCCCCTTATCATCACCCTTGGGGGGGACCGTGGCCCCCCCTTAGGTTTCCTCCCGACCGCTGCAGCCAGGGAGACGACGTCCGAGAAGGACGCAGCCCCCACCTCCTTGTCGGTCACCCTCGAGAGGGTGACCGTGGGGAGGAGACGGGAGAGTTTTAAGTCTTCTACCTCCCCACCCTCTCCCCCCGACTCGGGACCCCTAAGGGTCGCACTCAGCCGAGGGGCCTTCGTTTTCCTGGGGGCAGGGGGACTCCTTCCCCGGCCCCCCACCCGCCTCCACGGAAGAGAGGGGGGATTTCTCCCCCGCACTCCCATCCAGTTCTTTGGGAGGAAGGGTGATTTCTCCTCCACTTCCCCACCTACCTCCATGGGGGGAGGGGGGATTTCTCCCCGTCTCCCCCTTTTACCTCCATAGGAAGGGGGGATTTCTCCCCCCTATCCTCACTCATCTTCGTGGGAGGGAGGGGAAATTGCTCCCCCTCCCCAACCTCCACCTCCATGGGGACTCCGGAAGGAGCCCCCACGGACTCCACCAAAGGAGGAGGTTCAGGTTTCCCCTTCCTCCTCCTTTTTCTCCCCCTCCCCTTACGGGGAGGGACTACCGGGCACCCGCCCCCACCTATCCGGTGGGAGGCGGGAAGCCCCTCCTCAAAACACTTTGGGCAGTGTGCGGCCTTAGCCACACACTGCCCAACATAGTGCCCTTCCACCCCGCACCTAAGGCAATAGTTGCCCCGGTCGGCGGTGGAGGGACATTGCCGTCTAATGTGCCCCCTCCCCAGACACTTAAAGCACCTGGGGGGGCACTAACCTCCGGGGGTGTCTGCGTCCCAATCGTCCTAAAGGACGCAGACGTCCCCCCTCCTTCTTTAACTACCGAGGCGTAGGACCCGGAACAAGTCCGGGATTCTACGCCTCCCGAAACACTCGGGGGGACAAGTCCCCCGAGCACCTACCCCTCGTCCTGGGCTCCCCCTCCTCGAGGAGGCAGTGGAGCCCCGCCAATGCACCCCGGACTAACGCCCGGAGGGCCTCATCGTCCCTTGCAGTCGCCCAATAGTGTGGGGCGCCTGCGGCGCACGCCCCACACCGCCCGTCGCTCGATGACGACTAGGGGGGGCCGGAACAGTACCCCCCCTACGCCGACCCCTGGGCACCCGAGAACCCTGGGGTGGTAAACTCTCTCTATTATTAAACATTTTTCCATAAAGTTGTAATTTTTTACTTGGTTGTCTTCCAAGGGGGGGTTATTTCGGAGCCCCCCACTCCTAGGCCGGTTGGTATAACCCTCCTCACGAGTCCGGCCTACCCGGGTTTTTTAACATGGTTTTCCTTCCATGTGTGCGCTCTTAGACCCCTGGGATTTCTCCCAGGGGAGCCCCTCCACCACGGCAAGGTGGCGCACAACGGAGGGGACCACACGGTTACCCGTGGGTCAGAGAATCAGGATCAGAACCCTCCCCGGGACAAACCCGGAGGACGGGAGGTGATCCCCCTGTCTCCCCCTCCGTTGTGCGCCACCTTGCCGTGGTGGAGGGGCTCCCCTGGGAGAAATCCCAGGGGTCTAAGAGCGCACACATGGAAGGAATAACCATGTTAAAAAACCCGGGCAGGTCGGGCTCGTGAGGAGGGTTATCCCAACCGACCTAGGAGTGGAGTCTCCGATATAATCTCCCGTGGAAGACAACCACGTTAAAAAATTACATTTATATGGATGAAATGTATAGATTTGACGGAAAGTTACCACCCCAGGGATCTCGGGTGCCCAGGGGTCGGCGCGGGGGGGTACAGTCCCGGCCCCCCCTGCGTCGTCATCAGGCGACGGGCGGTACGGGGCGTGCGACGCGGGCGCCCCGTACCATAGGGCTACCGCGGATGCCCTATGGGCTTTGGCCCTTAGGGCCTTGGAGGACTTCCTCGATTATTTGAGGGGAAAGAGGTATACCGCCGAGGCTTCCTATGCCTCGGCGGTAAAGAGGGGAAGGAGGTCTGGGTGTCCCACGCGGTCGGTGGGCACCCAGACCCCCTCGGCAGTGGGGGTGTCCTCCGCCAGGTGCTTTAGGTGCCTGGCGCGGGGGCACACCCGGAGGTACTGTCCCTCGGCCACCGACCGGAGCGCTCTGTGTCTCCGGTGCGGGGCCGAGGGACATCAGGTCAGGGAGTGTGCGGCGAAAGCCGCACACTGCCCTGCGTGTAGTGAGATCGGGCGGGTGGCGTCACACCGGATTGGTGGGCCCACCTGCCCGATCGTTCCCCCTCGGAAAGGGGGAAGTGCAAGGAAACGGAGGTCTGGAGGGGAAAAGGGTTTTTTCCTTTTTCCCCCGAAGAATCCTGAGAGTGGGGGGGAGGATTCTCCCCCCCCTAACTACGTGGTCGGAGGTGGCGAAAAAGGGATCCGCGTCAGGGCGGACCTCCGAAGTCGCCACCTTCTCGAGTGAGGAGGCAGGTCTCCCGGAGGAGACTTCCGTGGGTGCGGAGAGTGTCACTCCTACCGGGATGGCTGAGGAGGTTGAGGTGGGGGCGGTACAGGATCCGAAACTGACCCGCCTCCACCCCGTTGTCTGCCTAAAGAGAGTTGGGCAGACAGGAGAGGATGTCCGCTTCTTTGCGGCCGGGGTTGGGGAGGAGGTGGAGATGGGGAGTGCGTCAGCACTCTCCCCCTCCCCCTCTGATGACCCTCCCAAGGCCGCGAAAAAGCGGAAGAAGAAAAAGAAAAGGTGTGTTACTACTGGGGGGAAACCTTAAGTCTCCCCCCAGTGATTTCTAGTGGGGTCGGTCAGGAGCTGGGGCTCCTGGCCGGCTTCAACCCCCATTAACATCGGGGGCGGGGAAGGTTTCGGGGTGCCGGACCTTCCCCAGTATTCAATTATGAATATCCGAGGCAGGGGGAGGTAGGGGTCTTTGCCCTCTCCCCCTGCAGAGGCCGCTTCACGGCCATGCCCGAGGGGGAGCAGGAAGCATGCCGAATGGCGATTCCCTGCTCCCCCTCACTTAGGTTTGAGAAGGCACCCCGGGGGGTTTTAGTGGGTATGCCCGGAGGGGAAGGAAATTGCGGCGTTCTTCCTCTCCGGGAGACTCCCACATAACCTTAGGGGCTCCCCAGCGCCCCTAGGGTACCTATAAAAGGTTTCCCCCTCGTGAACAAAAAAAAAAAAGGTGATCCCCTGTCTCAGTCCCCCCTACCAGGAACAGTCCCTAAAACGCGTGTCTGTCTCCGTATGTTTATAGTGCGGTGAGACAGAAACCCCCACTAGACGGACGCCTGAATTGCCAGAAAGCCCGCTACTCAGAGTGGCCCCCCCGTATGCGGCCAACGAGTCCACTGCGTATATACGCCCGAGGACCATTAGGGGCCCCATCCCACGGTAGGATGAGATGAGTGCCATTATCCTGCATTTATGCCATAAAGGACCGCAGGACCGACCACTCACCCCGAGCGCGCTACTTCCTGACGGCCAAGCCACGCCATTTGTGCCAGTGTTATCTCAAGATAGATGAACTAGGCAACGATCATATAATCCCTCACGTTGAAAGTCCCGCGCGACCCCAATGATACCAACCAATGGAATCAAACGAATCTAATTCCACCGGCCGAAACCGCTGAGCCCCCGCGAAACCCCCCCCGTGCGAAGAACTACATGATCGGTACACTGGCCCCGCTCGCTTCCGAAGTTTATACAGGGGAAGGCGAAACCCTGTTTGGGTATGGGTTACCTCGAGCCTTGTGTCGTCAGCAAGCCATTCTACCGCCTGTCTATTATCCTTGCAGATAACGGACCGCAACGCTACCGCCTCCGCGTTTTTATGCGAGGGAGAGGCGTACCCCTGCTTGTACGATGCATGACGTCAGAACTAGGTTCTTCCCCCACCCCCCTCGTGGATGCCACCTTGTCGTGGTGAGGGGGCTTAAGGAGGGACTCCTTTGATCCGTCGGGGCAATGATGTTCGGCATTGCCGGCATCATTGGCTCGACGGGGAGGAGTCTCTCTGACTAAGAGCATCCAAAGGAGCCCGGCTTCCCTTTAGGGACTCTGTCTATGAGTCCCATTGTCGGTAGGGGTAGGCAATCGCCCGGCCGGTCGGGGCCGTTAGGAGGGCATTAGTCCTCCACCGACCACGGGGGTTGCTGAATGCTCTCGGCTTCCTGGGTGCCTGTCGTCCGGTGCTCCGGGCGGCAGGCGTCCCAGAGGGGACCGGGTGCTCCCGGTCAAAACCGGGTGTTCTCGTGTTCGGTGCTCCGAGCACGGGGACACTCGGCGGGGGGACGTGGGTGCCGGTCTCCCGGTGTCTGGGGGTGACCAATCCTCACCCGGTCAAGGGTGAGGGGAGGTGTGCCCTGGCACCGGGGGAAGCGGCGTCCCACAGTGGGGGTGGGCCCCTCCTCTCCTCCCTAACGGCTGCGGGACGTGGTCCCGCAGTACGCGGGAGTGAAGGGGGGCGACGGGCCGGTGGTGTCTCGAGTTTCGAGCCCACCGGGCTGGGCCACTCCAGGCCGCTCGGACGTTTTCCGAGGTCGGGGCTGGAGTGGCGGAGCGGGCCAGGGCGAGTCTGGGAGCATAGCTCGCGGACTTCGGCCTGGCCCGGAGGCCGCTCGGGCCGCCTGGACGTATTCCAGGGCAGGGTCGAGCGGCGCGGTCGGACTCCCCCGGAGGGCGCCCCGGTCATGGCTGATCGGTCCCGGGGATGTTCCGACGAGGCGTCGGCACGCTGGCTGCCACGGCGGGTAAGGCGGTAGGTCGGGTCGCCACGACCTATCGTCCCAACCGTCCGTGGGGCCCCCCGCGTGGCGGCGCCCTGCACGGTGCCCGTCTTGTCGGAGGGACGGGACCCCCGAAACCCGTCGGTGGCAACACCGGGGGGGTGTAGGGGGCTGGAGGTCAGTGCCCCAGATGTAACATTCCTGGGGCCAGTACCATAGGTCGACCCCCCGGGGGAACTCGGGGCCCCATGCGGTCATGTCTCGTGTGGGTGAGGGCACGCCCTGGTCGACACAGCCGTGCAGGGTGGTGGGATACAAACCCAAAAATGTATCTTATAACTTACAATGACGATCCTAAAAATAAAATTAAAAATGATATAATAAGCGAAGGCGACGGCTGGGGATTCCAGCAGAAGCGTGCGTTCTTTGAGCGCCCAGCGGAGGTGGTTCGTCCCCCCCTTTAAGGATTAAAGGGGGCGCGGATAGGGAGATCAACGGGAGCCTTGTTCCCGGTTGCTCCTTCTTTCCGGACCCTACCCCACCAGGTCCAGACCACCATTCAGGGGAGAGATCCATCGATCCTGGCCTTACTTTGGCGGAGCCAGTCGTGGTGTTGTCGAGGATAGTACCAGGCTTGGATCAGGAAGAGGACTCGGACGTGTCCATTGTCTCCCTTTCCTCAGCGGCCAGGAGGGTCCTGAGGAAGAAGAGGACGGCCCGGACTGTCTTGTTCTCTTCCGAGGACGACCTGGCTGGATCGACTGGCCAGGCATCCTCCAAAAAAAGAAAGAAGGACCGGCCCCCGGTACACCCGGAGCACGAGGGCCAATTCACCGGAGTAGCCTTGAAGAAGAAGAAGGCTCTCTCGGTAGAAGCCCAAAACGCGGAGCTCGCCAGGGCTATTATGAGCGGTGGTATGGAGCAGGACACCACGTCCAAGAGGTTCCGAAGTTACCTTGAAGAACTAAGTAGTCAGGTAAGGGAGTTTGACGAATGTGCCAGTGAAGACATCGCCAACTCCCTACAAAAACACCTCCTGTCAATCAGGGAAATCGCGCGCAAAAGCGTGCGTATTAGGGGAGATCTGCGCGGCGTACTTCATTCTGCCGCCACCGTAATCGAGGCAGGAACAAAGACCATGGCCTCCCGAGCAGTGGACAGGGGGTTCTACGACCCCCTGTCCGGTAGGGCTCCATCCTCCGCCAATGATAGGGTGGAGGAGTTGATGGCGGCGAATCGTCGGTTGGAGCAGGAGGTGGTCGACCTCCGCAAAGAAAATGCGGAGCTGCGACGCACCTCTCCCCCCCGTTCCCCGATTGTAACAAGGGCCGCCGCCCGGAAACTCGTTGGACCTGGACGGCATAGCTGAAGATCCGGCCAATGCCGAGGCCGAGGTCCCCAGACCTCCTGTAATCCCCGCCGTTGTGCGCCACCTTGCCGTGGTGGAGGGGCTCCCCCTAGGAGAAATCTCAGGGGTCTAAGAGCGCACACATGGAAGAAAAACCATGTTAAAAAACCCGGGCTGGTCGGGCTCGTGAGGAGGGTTATCCCAGCCGACCTAGGAGTGGAGTCTCCGATTTAACCTCCCGTGGAAGACAACCACGTTAAAAAATTACACTTTATGGAGTAATGACAAACATGGTGAATGACGTACCGCCTCAGAGGGTTCGGACCCTCAGAGGCCGGCGTAGTGGGGGTAGTGTCCCGGCCCCCACTGCGTCGTCATCTGGCGACGGGCGGTGCGGGGGGTGCGACGCGGGCCCCCCGCACTATTGTGCTACCGCGGAGAGTGGTGGTGACGCTTTCCGGACTTTGGTCCGGGAAGCTCTTGGTTAGCTCCTCCGCCTTCTTGAGGAGGGGGTTCTTGAGCAGAGGTCGAGGTGTGCGTGTTCGGGGGGGTTCGCCCCCCCGGGCAGTGGGAGAGGCATAGGGGCTCAGTCCTCTGAGTCCTACGCCTCAGTATTGAGGAGAGGGGGGAGGTATGTATCCCAAAGGTCGATTGGGACACAGACCCCCCTGGAGGCTCGTGCCCCCCCCCCCAGGTGCTTCAGGTGCCTGGGGCGGGAGCACATTAGGAAGTTTTGTCCCTCCGCCGTTGACCGCAGCGGGGTTTGTCTCCGCTGTGGGGCGGAGGGACATTTGGCGGGGCAGTGCGTGGCTAAGGCCGCGCACTGTCCCATGTGCGAGGAGGCCGGGCGCGTGGCGTCCCACCGTATTGGTGGGCCCACGTGCCCGGTAGTTCCCCCCCGGAAGGGGGGAAAGGGTAGTAGGAGGAAGAGGAGGAGGAAGGGAGGAGGGGGGGTTCATCCCCTCTCGTGCCTCCCGGGGAGGGGCCCCCGACTTCGGCCGGGAGGTCTCCCCCCTTGCGTGAGGAGATGGAGGTGGATCCCTCGTTATTAGGGGATTCTATTACTAGTATGGAGGTGGATAATGAACTCGGGGAGGGTGAGGGTTCTGTCCCTCCCTCCCTGGTTCTAAAGAACGTCCCCTCTTCTAAAAGGTCGGAGAAAGGGGACGTGTTGGTGGTTGGGTGCCCAAAACCGTCCCCCCTCCTCCCGGTGGTCAGTCTAACTAGGCTGCCGGCCGGAGGAGGGCGGACGGTGGCGGGTACGCCTGTTCGCACCCCCTTGGCCTCGGACGAGGAGGCCGGGGTCTTGGAACATACGTTGGAAGTGGAGATGGGGGAGGCTATCTCTTCCTTATCTCCCATTCCTCAGGAGGTGGGTTTCCTCCCCGGGGCGGTGTCGGGTGGAGATCGGGGTTTGGCAGGTGCGAAGTCCGCGCGGACTTCGTGTTCCATCCATTTTTCCCCGGTTCCTGCCTGGGATGTGGCCGCTTGGGAGAAAAACTTAAATCGGGTTTGGAGTTGGTTCGAGGAGAAGATGTATCTTCGCGCCTACAGGCTGTGGAAAAGCCTGCGGAGGTTAGAGACCGAGAGGTTGGCAGTCAGTTTTGACTCCAATCTCCCTGAGTTCCCGCTGAATCCTGATTGGGACCCACTTCGTGACCCGGACTGGGCCCCTTTCATGGAATTTGTGTCGGAGTTGACCCAGACTTTTCCTAGTTGGGGTATCTGGGCCAAGTATATCCTGCCCTCTGGCAGGATTCACAAGTGGCGTTTTTCGGGGAGGGATGAGGAGGTTCTGTCCCCCTCTCTCTCTTCAAGCGTAGCGTTGGACCAGCCTCCTGGGGGGGGCTCGGTGGGGGGGAAGTTATTTCTTCCACCCCTCCCGTGACTCCCCCCTTGAAGGTTGAGGGTAGCCGTAAAGGCAGAAAAAAGGCTAAAAAGAGGTGACTGGAGGCGGGGGCCTCCAGTCACCTTCTGCCTCACTTCCACCCCGGGGCGGCCCCCCTCCTAACAACTGGGAGGGCGGGGGAAGGTCGAGGTGTCCCGGCCTTCCCCGGTGTAGTATATTTTTGGGGGAGGGAGTGTTCTGTCACTCCCTCCCCCCGGGATTGAGGCCGCCGCTGGCGGCCATGCCTGAGGGGGGGCTGGATGAATACCTACGGTGATGCCCAGCCCCCCCTCACTATAGGCTAAGGATGGACACCCCCAGGGGTTTTAGTGGGTATGCCGGAGGGGAACTTCTTTCCCCTCCGGTGAGTCCCACATAACCCGTAGAGGTCCCCCCGGACCTCTCGGGTATCCATAAAGGATTTCCCCTGGGTAATAAAAAAAAAAAAAAAGACCTGTAATTACGGAGGACGACCTGGCGAAATTTCCCGCCAGGCGTCCTCCCGTACAGGGGGTGGTTAAGATCCTCTCCGATAAGCCGATGCCTAAGGTCATCGGCAATGAGGTTGTTGGGGAGGGCTCCGCGCAAGATCTAATTGGATCAGTGGCGCGGAGGGTGGAGGATAGACTCCAGGACACGGTGTTGCCGAGAATGGAGGCTAGACTTCAGGACGCCATCACCAACGTCCTGAAGAATCTCCTTGGGGACTTAGGGGCTTGCCTTCCCCTCCAGCCTAAGCCCTCCCCTTCTTCCCCTGGCTCCCCCGGCGTGCAGGGTTAGCCCCCGGTCAAGGGGGCTACTCCTTCGGTGGAGGTCCCTGCCGACAAAGGGGCCAGCAAGAAGAAGAAGAAGAAGGGGTCCAAGAAGACGACAGAGGGGCAAAGCAGGCCTGCCGCCCCGCGGCAGACCAACCCTGCCCCTACTGTCGCCCCTCCGACACGTGGGGCTAAGAAGGATCCCCGATCAAGCGCTTCCAAGCCGGGGACCGCCCCCAATTCCAGGGTCATCGCTCCCCCTAAAATGGCCCCGAAGAACCAGGCCGCCCCTCCGTCCAAGGGAACTCCCCCCCAGTGGACGGAGGTAGTGGGGAGAAAGAGGAGAGCCGGCACCGCCCAACAGGCGCCCGCCAGCAAGGCCGGTGCCCAGGCTCCCTCCAAGGCCTCCTTCTCTGCCCCCAAGGTGGGGGGCAAGAAGGGAGCCAGGAAGAGGAGGACGCCTAACACCGCCGTGGTGTCGGTGACATGTGCGCCCGGGTGCTACGCGTCTGTCATGAGGGAGATCAAACAGAAGGTTTCGCTGGCCTCCCTCAATGTGCCGCAACCGCGGCACAAGACTGCCCAAACCGGGGCAACAATTCTTGAGTTCCCCGGACCCAAAGGCAGGGCCCAGGCCGATAGGCTGGCCACCTGCCTTGTAGATTTGTTTGGCAACAGGCCGGGCGTGAAAATAGCCCGGCCTCAACGAACGGCCGAACTGAGGGTCCGGGGACTCGACCCCTCCTCCACCGCGGAGGAGGTGGCCACGGCGGTGGCGTCGGCCGGGGGCTGCCCGGTCGACGACGTCAAGGCGGCAGAACCCAGGAGGTCCTACAAGAACCAATGGACCTCCTGGGTCCGCTGCCCTTTAACGGCGGCCACTCGGGTCGCCAAATCAGGTCGCCTGAACCTATTGTTGGTTCAGGCCCGAGTGGAAATGTTGGAGGCGCGTCCCCTCACATGCTTCCAGTGCATGAGGAGGGGACACGTCCGGGCCGCATGCCCGAATGGTGGCACCGATTTGAGCGGTCTTTGCTACCGTTGCGGTGCTGCCGGGCATGTGGCGAAGGTGTGCGTGGCACCCGCCAAATGCACGGTGTGCCACGCAGCTGGCCTCCCATCCGGCCATCGGATGGGAGAAAAGAGCTGTCGGCCTCCCCCAGTTAAGAAGGGGAAGAAGGGGAAGGGGGGTAACGTCCCCCCTCCCAGAGTAGTCAACCCGTGGCGGCGAATACGGCGATGCCGCCCGGGATGGCGGGAGGGGTCCCCCCCTTCCCGTCCCTATGGATGTGGAGCCACCGTCACCGGTCGTGGTGGACGGTGGCTCGGAGGAGATAGGCCTGCAGGAGGGGCAGGTCACATTCACCACTGATGTCCACACGCCTCCTGCAGGCGAATGTTAATCACGCCCGGCAGGCACAGGATCTGTTCCTAGCAGATCTTGCCGGGCGTGATGCCGGTCTGGGGATCGTGGCGGAGCCGTATCGCATCGTTGACCGCGGCCCAAATTGGGTCGCGGCGGAAGACGGCTCCGTCGCGATCATTAGAAGACACTCCCCGCGGTCCCCTCCCATCTCCTTCGTTGCGAGTGGGAGGGGCTTCGTACTTGCGCGGTGGGGTGCCTTCGTGGTGGCAGGGGTCTATGCCCCGCCTAGCCTGACTCGCCTAGCCTGACTCGCCCCGATTATCGAAAACTGTTACGGGCTCTGGGGGCCGGCATTCGCCGTTGCCGCCCTCATCCTATTATCGTGGCTGGGGACTTCAACGCCTTGCATCGGGCGTGGGGTTCCCGGTCCATGAATCGACGGGGCGAGATCACGCTAGACTGGGCGGCGGAGACGGACCTCCTTTTATTAAATAGGGGGTCCATCAGCACCTGCGTGCGCCCTCAGGGGGAATCGATAGTTGACCTAACGTGGGTCTCCCCCAGGGCGCGCGCTACGTGGAATCCTGGGGGGTGGTGACGGACCGTGAGTCCCTTTCCGACCACCTCTACATAGAGGTGGTCCTCACAGCCACCCCCCGGGAGGTGCTGCTCCGCCGTCGGGCGCGGGGCAATAGACCCCCAAAAAGGTGGGCCCTGGCGAAGATCGACCAGGACCGCCTTGTTGCGGCGGCCGCCGTGGAGACGTGGTCGGTGCCAAATGCCGATCACGTCGACGCGGAGGCCGAGGCCGCCGAGGTGGGGGGCATGGCCCATCAGATTTGCGATGCGGCCATGCCCCGTTCTAGGCCCGCCCCTCGCCGGGCGGCGTACTGGTGGTCCGAGGAGATCGCGGAGCTCCGGGTTACGGCTATCCGTGCCCGCCGCGATCTCCAAAGGACCCGCGCCCGGCTGAGGAGAGCGGGCCAGAACATCGGAGATGAGACTGCGGTGGCTCACGAGGCGTACTTAGCCGCAAAGTACGCCCTCCGTGCAGCCATCAGCAGGGCCAAGGCCAAGACCTGGGAGGAGCTGCAGTTGGAGCTCGACCGGGACCCATGGGGGCGCGCATATCGACTAGTCTTGAATAGACTCAGGCCAGCCGCGCCCCCCATCTCGGAGAGGCTCGACCCGGCTCGCCTCGACCAGGTGGTGGAGGCCCTCTTTCCTTTTAGGGATCCTGTTATCCCGGAGAGAGGCGACCCTCCCCCCTGGTCAGAAGATCTAAAGGTGACCGAGCGAGAGCTCTCCGAGGCAGCTCGGCGACTGGGGGCTGCTAGTAAGGCCCCCGGTCCCGACGGGGTGCCCGGTCGCGTGTGGGCCTTGGCCTTCGGCGAGGCAAGTGCCCGACTGAGGAGGTTGTTTAACGCCTGCCTCAAGTCGGGCACATTCCCCTCGGCGTGGAAGAGGGCTAACTTAGTCCTCCTCCACAAAGAGGGGAAGCCGGCGGAGCAGCCTTCGGCTTACCGTCCGATTTGTCTGCTGGACGAGGTCGGCAAACGTTTTGAACGGATCATTGCCGGCCGCATCGTCGGATCCAGCGGCTTACGCGGGATGGTCCCGACTTGAATCGATCCCAGTTTGGTTTCCGAGAGGGCCGTTCGACGATTGACGCGATTATGCGTTTAAAGGCCCTCTCGGACCGGATCGTCGGGGAGGGAGATGTGGCGTTGGCGGTGTCACTCGACATCGTCAACGCCTTTAATTCCCTCCCCTGGGAATACGTGGGGGAGGCCCTCGACCATCATGGCCTCCCCCCGTATTTGAAGGACATCTTGCGGGACTATTTCCGCGGTCGGACGCTCCAGTTTAGAAATCAACTGGAGCAGGTAAGCCGAAGACCCATGTATTGCGGGGTTCCTCAAGGGTCAGTTTTGGGCCCCTTATTGTGGAACCTCGCATACGATCGGGTGCTCCGCACGGCGCTCCCCCCGGGCTGTCATCTGCTTTGTTACGCAGATGACACACTTGTTGTGGCCCGAGGGGAGGATTGGTTGGAAGCCCGGGACGCGGCGTACGCCACCACCCAGGCTGTCGTGCGCTCTATAAGATCCATGGGACTCGAGGTCGCCCCTCATAAGACGGAGGCGACGTATTTTTATCCGAAAGCCAAGTGGCGACCTCCCCCTACCGAAATTTGGGTAGGGGAGGCTCGCGTCCAGGTGGGGCCCCAGATTAAATATCTGGGCCTCATCCTGGATGGGCTTTGGGGATTCGAGCAACATTTCGCTCAGGTAATCCTGAAAGCGGACAGGATGGCGGCTGCGTTAGGCCGCCTCCTGCCCAACGTGGGTGGTCCAGGCTCCAAAACTCGGAGCCTTTACGGGAATGTTGTGCAGTCGGTGCTCCTATATGGAGTACCGGTATGAGCCGGGGCTATGACCAAGAGCCGGCGCAATAAGATGGTGGCACATCGCCTCCAGCGCCGGCTCGCAGTCAGGGTCACCCGGTCCTACTGCACAACTTCCTTCGCGGCGGCCACCGCCCTGGCGGGCATCATCCCGGTGGAATTTTTGGCGGCCTCGTACGCTTCTGTTTACAGGCGTACGAGGGCCGCCGACGGCACCGGGAGTGCCCGCCTCAAACCAGGGGTCATGGCCAGAATTAGAAAGGACGCCCGTCGTGAGGCTATCCTCCGTTGGCAGTCGGCCTTGGGGAGCCTCACGGCGGACAAATGGACCATCCACGCCATCCGGCCCTGTCTGTTCAGATGGGCAGACAGGCGCGGACGCGGCCTGGGTTTCCACCTGACTCAGGTGCTGACTAATCATGGTTGCTTTGGTCGGTACCTGAGCAGGATAGGACGAGAGCGCACGACTAGGTGCCATCACTGTGCGGCCAGTAGGGACTCGGCCGAGCACACTCTGAGGGAGTGTGCCGCCTGGACCGAGGAGCGCCGAGTCCTTACTGCAGTGATAGGCGAGGACCTCTCTCTCCCAACAGTTGTGAGGAAAATGTTGGAGGGAGAGGAGAAATGGCGCGCCGTCTCCCGATTCTGCACCGAAGTTATGGTACAGAAGGAGGAGGCGGAGCGCATTAGACGGGGGGAGGTGGAGGTGCTCCCACCTCCCCCACCAAATTCAGACGATGACGACAGCGACGGTGGGGCCCCACCTCCTCCAGTTAGGAGGAGAGTGCGGAGAATTCCCCACCGTCGCTTCGCCCATAACAGGGGTACGTGACAGCCAATGGGTCCCCGAGGGCCAAGCAGTTCCTGGTCCAAGTAAAAATAGGGGGCCCGGTGGCACACTCCCTCACCGGAGTCCATTTTCTCGGGGGAGGTCTCCCTTTTAGGGACGTGCTCCCCCGGTCTCTTCTTCCCTAGGAAGGGCTGCGTTGTTTAGTGGACGCGGGGTTCTACCAACAGAGTTGTTTGCAGCCCTGGGTGTTCTCCGCGTCCCCCTCCTTAACAGGAGGTTTTTATGGGGGTCAAGGTCCTCGACAGTTAGTTGGGTTAGGCTCACGCCTTTTTTTTTTTTTTGTTACCCAGGGGAAATCCTTTATGGATACCCGAGAGGCCCGGGGGGACCTCTACGGGTTATGTGGGACTCACCGGAGGGGAAAGAAGTTCCCCTCCGGCATACCCACTAAAACCCCTGGGGGTGTCCATCCTTGGCCTATAGTGAGGAGGGGCTGGGCATCACCATAGGTATTCATCCAGCCCCTCCTCAGGCGTGGCCGCCAACTAACGGCGGCCTCAATCCCGGGGGGAGGGAGTGCCAGGGTCTCGTAATAGCACTCCCTCCCCTTGTATGAAATACTCTAAACTGGGGAAGGCCGGGACACCTCGACCTTCCCCCGCCCCTCCCAGATGTTGAGAGGGAGGGGCCGCCCCCGGACATTGGTGGGGCAAGAGGTAGTTGGAGGCCCCCGCCTCCAACTACCTCTTCTTTTTATTCTTTTTCTTCCCCCCTCCCGCAGCCCCGGAGGAAGTAGAGGGTGAGGGGAAGGATTTCCCCTCATCCTCGCCCCGGGACTCAACCGCGGGGGGGGATTTACCGCTCGCCACAGATGCGGCTGGGGAGCTTTCGCACAAAAATAAAGGGCGACCTCCTCCAGCACGCGATCTGCGGCATATCTTCTCACCGGGTGGGGGAGGGCCTCAAAGCGGAGAATTGTCTCCGCTAGGGCCACCTCCGCCACCCGGCGAAGCCTACTTAAGGGTTCCCTCCGCGCAAGTGCGAACTCGCAAACAATAGAAGGGGGAGAGGGCTCACAAACCCCCTCAAAAACTACTTTGAGGGGGACCCATTTCCCCTCCAAAACCTCCACTCTGACTATCGCATAGGGGGGGAGCCCGGTTAACCTGGCCTCCCCCCCTTTCCCGAGGGGAGGGATGACCCCCCTTCGACCTTGTCCGCCAGCCTCTCGAGGCTGACGGCAGGGAGGAGGTGGGAGAGTTTGACATCTCCCACCTCCCCCCTAACCTCCTTATTAACCTCTGCCGGCATCGAGCAGGCAGGGACTATCTCAAATGGAGGAGGGAGGGGTTCTCCCCCACCCTCCTCACCAACCTCCATGGGGGAAGAATTTAACTTCCCCCCCACCTCCTCTGCCTCCATAACCTCCGACTGAGGAGGAGGCACCCCGTCCGAGGACGGGGGCCCCTCCCCAGGTACCATAGAGGAGGAAGGGGATTGAATCCCCCTCCTCACTCTCTTCGGGAGGGGTGGGTTCTCCGGTGAGGGAGGACCCACCACCTTCAATATCTCCTCTTGGGGAGGAGACACCCCAACTAGCGGGGGCTCCTCCCCAGGTACCACCGGGGAGGGGGGTGAAGCCCCCCTCCCCTTCCTCCTATTCCTCCTCCCTCCCCCGCGACGGGGAGGGACCACGGGGCACCCGCTCCCACCGATACGGTGGCGAGCGGGTAGCCCCGCGTCGGCACACTGGGGGCAGTGTGCGGCCGGCGCCGCACACGCCCCCACATGGTGCCCGTCCCCGCCGCACCGGAGGCAGGAACTGCCCCGGTCGACGGTGGACGGGCACCACCTTCTGATGTGCCCCCGCCCCAGGCACTTGTAGCACCTGGGGGGGGCACTTACCTCCGGGGAGGTCTGCGTCCCGATAGAACGGGACGCAGGCCTCCCACCACCTCGAGTAACCGAGGCGTAGGTCCTCTGGCCTACGCCTCCTGAACTGGCCTGGGGGGCGCACCCCCCAGGACAAGAGCACCTCCGTGTCGACTCCTCCAAATAACGGAGGAGTCCAACCAAGGCCCCCTGGAGCAAAGTCCAGAGGGCCTCACCGCTCCTCGCAGTCGCACAATAGTGCGGAGCGCCTGCGGGGCACGCTCCGCACCGCCCGTCGTCCGATGACGACACGGGGGGGGCCGGGACACTACCCCCCCCCCCCCGCGCCGGCCCCTGGGGCTCCGAGACCCCTGGGGCGGTAAGTTTCTTCTCATATTATTCATCTAGTCCATAACATGTAATTTTTTAACGTGGTTGTCTTCCACGGGAGGTTACATCGGAGACTCCA